>JAZGTI010013730.1:0-14633 GCA_036877585.1 Botia kubotai
GATCACTCTTTGATGTCACAACTAGCTAACCTATTTTCCTCTCACCAACATAGCTGTGGCTTTGTGGTTCTTGAAATGCACTCCAGGTGTGCGCATGTGTATCTGAGGTTTAGTATGAGCTTATGTTGCCTCATGCACACAGATATTAAATATCACCCTGTTCACCTGAAGAACAAACCATTTTCCTGTGATGTAAGTCTGGTATGAGCAGAAACAAAGTGCTTAGGTGTTGTCCCAAAATAATCTTCTGACTGAATGCTGATATGCCTGATACAAACCCACATGTGGATAAATGTACACACACTTGAACAGATCTATGCTCATTTTCTGTTTTTCTGTCTCCTACTGAAAACCAATTGACTACCTAGGAATAACTCATATAGTGCACTCACAGCTGCGTTAGCTTGGGCAGCTCCAGTCCTTTAACAGGAAGGTGGGTCAGTCGGTTCCGACTCAGTCTGAGCACTTGCAAACTCTCGGCAAGGTTCTTAAACGCCCCGGACTCCAGGTGAACAATCTTATTGCTGCCCAAGTACCTGCCGAGATGAATTATCACACGTCATAATATGACAATACAGTGATCTTATGACCATGATGTCATTTTAACAGGATGTTTAGAAAAGTGTGTGAAAGGTCTTACAGGTCTTTGATTCGTAGCCCTGGAGGGAAGCAGTGCTCTCTCAGCTCAGTGATGTCATTGTTACTCAGATCTAGAGTGTCCAGAGCAGAAAAATTCCGCAACAGGTTCCCCTCCAGTCTTTGGATTTTATTATGGTGCCTGGAAAGACAAAAAAACATCTATTATATCTAACGCTATACACAGCTGTACAAATCTCCAGTGATTGTTTAATATAGTTTCATGGACATATTACATATTGAATACAATAATCTATTGTCTATACAGATGAGGTAAAACAAATTCAGCATTCTACGAAGTCTAAGACTACAGATTTGTTTCTGATTACTTTAGACTTATAATGCTTAAGTCAAGTTATCCCAGTGGTTTTAGTTTTATTAGTATAACTATGTGAAACCATATGTCGCCCCACATATCTGCGCTGATAGGCGGCTGGCAGCACTAACCACATGAGGCTCTTTCTGAAAGTGTCAATGGAAGCTTGTTTCCACATACACACATTCAGAAGTGCTAAGTGTCTGTGGCTTGATACAGTATCTTGATTTGCCAACACACATATGCACACATACAAACTCACAGAGCTAGGAATCCCAAACAAAGGCCTGACTATGATGACATATCCGTAATGTAAAAGATTAATCAAAACCTGTGTATGTCCTGTGTATGGACTAAATACATTACTATTACGAACAATAAATATATTACAATTATTTTGCAAATCCAAATGTTTTCAGAGAGCACCGGAAATTCAACAACAGCCTCAATAACAGCTTCCTCTCATGGGGGCTTTAGATTTTTGCCCTTGCTCCTTTTTCCTCTGCTCCTACTTCTCTTCAGAATAGAAGCATGAGAAAGCAACCGACCGAAGAATCACACTTGTTTTTGTCGGCCACAGAAGGAATGGCGAGGTCAGGGCTCTCCACATCTGGAATTTGTTTTGGGTTCGTTTCAGAGTCATCAAAGTCATCTCCGCATTCAAGGACAGGATACCTTTTAAAAAAAGTCTTGCTAACTTGCTAAATGAGGAGGAGTTTGTAGCCATATGGAAATGACATTGTATAGGATGAACGCTTGCCGCTAATAACAATGTAATGTGTACAACATGTTCTCCACATTATTACTATTAACTCACAGCTAATATTACCACACTTCTTAAATTGTCCAATAACTATTAAATGAACTCCTCACTGACACACACAATCAGTTCTGTACTAATAGACTGTGATTTTTTTAAAAACACTGCTTTAAAGTGTGGATTGGTCAAATTACGGTCAAAGATGTGGGCTGCTGATCTAAAGGTTATATGTTGTTGGAATGCCATATGAGATCCTGATTGTGTGATAGCATAACTTGCCAATTGAAGCATTATGTATTGTGGTTTGAACATCAGCTTTAAACCCTGTACGAGCGCTACGATTGTAAAGACAATCGTAAAGTGTTCTCATAGAGATTAATCGTAACTGCGATTAAGTAGTCAACGTTCCCAGCACTTGCAAAGCCCCTGCAAAGCCCAGTGAGGCTTTTCCCAGTTAAGAAAGGACCCGGCTGACATACAGATGCACTCCGTGTTGACCGTTTGACTGGAATTCTGGGTGGGAATTGTGAGAAAGAAAAAAGAAAGAAAGAAAGAGGAATAAAAAGACATAAAGGAATGAATAAGAAAGGACGAGCGTGCGAGAGAGAAAGACGGAAGGAATGAGAAGACAAGGAGGGAGTACCCCCACTGTCCCACCTGAATAAACAGACAGAGGGTATGGATAAGGATGAGTGCTGTGCTCACGGCACTACAGGATGTTCCTGTGACTAGCAGTGCACCGAGGCTACACTGAGTAGCGGGTCAGCAGCTGGTGACCTTCACCAGACCAAAAAAACATGCTGACGTTAGCGAGAGAAGTGGCCCACTCTCATATGCTGGCTGTCCCAGGCCCGAGTCCACAAAACATCTTAAAACAGTTCTACAGAGATCTGTTCAGAGCTTGCATCAGACATGCCCCATCTTTGGCTAACATAGATCTTAAAACAGCACCACACCACATGCATCCCAAACGCAGATACTTTTCTTTCAGCTCAGCCGATGCCCTATACTTGTTTGGGTTTGAACTTGAGGTGCTTGAGGTGGGTTCCAGAACTGGATGAGAGCAAGAGGCGGTTCTTGTGGCGAGAAAGAGTGTGGGAGTTGATTGACTTCAACAGTTAATCCAACCAAAGCAGCACCATACAGAGGATTAGCAGGTTAGCTGCTTTAGGGAGCACTGATTGGCTTATCTGCTTGATGAACTCCAAAAGTAATGAGATGAAATTGTGGAGGCCTGGGAAGGGTGAGCAAAAAGCATAGAGAAAGCAGAAACACAACCTCACTCAACTAGCAAGAACATCTGTCAACCACCCCCAATCCTGACAGCTGACAGTCGTTTGCAATTCCATATTTTCAAAGTGCATTTGTATTATAGGCTACAATAGTTTTGATTTAGCAGTAAAGAGTGAGATCATTTATCTCACAACACTGTAAAACTAAGACAGATATAACTTAGGAAGAGATTAAAATCAGTGGAATGGCCACTCTACTGTTAAAACACTTAGCTAGAAGGAGTGAGAGAGAGGGAAAGAGAGCGCTACTGTTCAACTGCCTTACTAAATTCTCTGTGGCTAACCCCGTCTCTCTCAAATGAAATGGACCATTGAGGAGTTTGGTGACAGATGCGGCAGTATTTTAGTGCTGCCTCTGTGGCTGTATCACAGGGGTCTGCTGTCTGACAGCATTCCAGCTGGTGAACTCACAAGAGAGGAATTCAGAATGCAGAGCAGCTTTTCCCAACAAGAGTCACGAGCGTGGGATGGGTCAGGTGTTCCTCACAGGTGGGAAAATGAGATCTGTCGTTCTTGCCGTTACTACCCATCCCGGCCACCCATAACGGTGCCCACCGATCTCGTACTGACCTCGCCCCCTTCCGGTTGACCCCTCCCCCAATTTTACAGTAGACTGTTTGATTGACGGCTACAGGTGGGCGTTCTACCGCATTTAGCTGTGCGGCTCAAAAAAGACGAGCCCTTCTCGATTGCGACAATCCTCCGCAGCAACAGACCCCACACCAAGGCCAAAAAAAGAACCACCCTTCCCTCTGGATTTACATTCCCTGATCACTGCCTCGCACACCAACCTTTTCCAATACCTTCCAAGCACAGTTCATCAGCATAATGTCAAATGGTATGAAATAACATTCAAATTCAGAGCATGAAAGCTTTTTGCCATTTCTGGGAAATTTTGATAAACTGTAAATCAATGAGGGCACACCATGTGAGCAGAACTGCCCGCAATAAAGACACTGATCGCTGTACCGCTCAAATGAACGACACATTTGGTAGTGGAGAGATATATTACAGATGAGAACATGATCCATGCGGAAGGCAGATTATTGCTGGGATATCACTAGGTGTGAGATACAGGCAAACCAGTGCTCTGAAACAGGGTCCTGGTAGATCTACAGACCTGCAAACTGATTAATCTTGAACCAAGAGTCAGTCGAAAGCATTATTTAATATTCATGTATAAACCTGCTATGTCATCCAATTCTCTAAAAACTCGAGTTGAAAACTGACGTTGAGTCTAAACTGTGTACCTGAATGTGAGGAAAGGAATTGGTGTTACCGCCAAGAAACAAACACACAAACAAACGCATATGGTCACCCCAAATAAGGCAATAATTCTCCAGGCTAATGCTAGTAAAGGCACCAGTCTGAGTTTCACAGAACACTGTCGATGAGGGGTAGGATTTTTTGGCATTCTGTGATAATGTTTCATGACATTTTACCATGGAACACAGTTATTTTTAAATACTGTAATACACAAACATAGTTTTAATAAATTGCAATATGTTCAATTGTCAAATATTGATGGTTAACTTACAATAAGAGAGTCACAACTGTTGCTGCAGAGTCTCCAAATGAAGGGATAGACGTCAGCTCATTGTGGTCAAGCCTCCTGTCAAACAAATAACACCACAAAGTTCAGCAAACTTACAGCTTAGTGTCATTTATTTTGCAAATTAGTTTAAATAAAAAAATACACTTATAAATATTAAATATTATAAATAATACATAAAATAATTTTATACAACAGTAAAAATAAACATCAGAAGACATGAAAATCACATAAATATACAGAAAATTATAAATTATATATTTAAACTTTATTATACATTAAATATATTTAGCTGAAGATTTAATGTATTATAAATTAAAGCTTATATAGATAGAGAGCGCGAGAGAGCCCTTCTGGCTGCGTGCCAGACACAGTCCCTCGATGTATTAAATATTTACAGCGCAGGTTAGTGGCTGGTGTCGGGTGATGATGAAAGGCGCTTATAATAGCAAACCTCTTTATTCCCAATCTCCGTCACTTTCGGGACAATCGCCACCAACAAAAGTACTTAAATATCCAATAGAACTGACAGCACACTTTAAAATGATTTATGACCAGCTGTGGGTAATGGCTGTAATTAACATTATTACAATATTTCATTTACTTCATTCAACTGCCTCTCTCCTTAGGGCTTTAGCTGTGGGTAGCTTTTCTAGCAGGTTTAAGCACTGGTTTATATTTTACACACTTACCACATTTCTACACATAAACATAAGGTTTTAATTCTGATCTCAGACTTTCCATATGAAGAATGTGCTTACAGTTTGAGATCGAAGTCGGTCTAGATGAGTTAAAAAACAAGGTTTTGCAGAAAATAAATGCTATAAAGGTTGTACAGGCCAAACACCCCAGAACATTTTGTTATAGTCATGGTGATGTTGCTTGCTTGCTAATTGACTTCATTAAACAGGGACAGATTTGGAGCTGATGTTGGACAGATCTACAGAAGCTCTGTGCTGTGAGTGCTTGAGATGTATTGGGTGGGTTGGGGACACGAGGCTGTTCTACTCACACTTCTCTGAGGTTGGGCAGATTGGAGAGGATGTCAATATCGACTGCCGCCAGCTTGTTGTGGCTCAGATTTCTGAGTGAACAGAAAGAGGGAAGGGGGGAGGAAAAGAGAGAAATTTATTAAAACACTTCGGTCAGGCACTCATAACAGGACTCTAGTCCTTCAGTTAAAAGCAGTGACATGAAAATGATCACATTTCTGTGATGACCAGATCAGATTTATCACCCTGAATTCCCTCTCCTTAGGCTCTTCAGCCAGTATCAGCTTTCAACAGCACACCAGGCAGCACACTAACAGTCTATCAGTCAGGACCATCGCCAGAACATGTCGTATCGATGCTTATGGCACATAAATCAGTGACATCAACAGTTCTACTCGCAGTAGAACATCATCATTTCAGCGTGGTACAGGCGAGCACATGTCCAAGGGCTTCAGATTGGGCTTGGCAGAGGGTCGGCCTACCGCTCTGCCTGATGAAATGTCAGAGATTGATGGCGCAGTGATCTGTAAGCTGCTGTCAGCTCTGTGGTTATTTGCCCACTCCTCAGATACCACATGCTCAGATTTTCTCCTGAACGGGTCACCATTCGCCATTGTTTATAGTTAGTATAGTTATAAATTTCAAGTTTCAAGTTAACAGGAAATGCAATAAGTGTTCAAAAGTAAAATTATCTTAGAATGTAATTTGCATACAAACACAAACAACTATTAAATATCAAACTATTCTTAACTACTTGACAAACAACACTGGCACTGATATTTACAGACACACCCATCGAGTTACACTGTGTAGTTTTAACCGACTTATTCAACCGCTCATCAGCACTCGTAAAGAAACAAGTAGATTATTGTCTTTCTGCCTATGCTGATCCTGACATTTTTGTGGGGCTACAGCCGCTGGTAAGGGAACAAAATTGCTTAACACACTATATAATGTGTCTGTTTCACACCCAGAGCTGTCAGCTGTAGACACTGAAGCCACAGGTTTGCAACCTTGAGACAGAACAGACCTGGTGTACAGTCAACAGTTAGTTATATAACTTTTCCCTACAGAAGACAAACAAATGTACTGTGTGTTCCATAAGGGCATTAATTATACAACACACAAACTATAAAAAAGTCTCACAAGTCATGAAGATATAATAGTTTCAATATAACCAATGTGGTTCAATATAACCAATGTGGTTTCTCACCATCGTTGCTGTAATGATACATGAACCAGCAAACCAATTTACTCTACTGTAGTAGTTTATGTGGTTTAAACAGGAAAAAAATGTCACAACGCTTCTGTGTGTGTGTAGAGATAATGACACAGGGTGAGCTAGCCTCAAGGCAATCGTCTGACAGGGGTGAACGCTACAAAATTGCAGTCCTGTAACATACGGCAATTACCTAATTATACCGAAGCAAAGTGAAAAATTGAAGGCTTTCTTAAAACGAGACTCGCCAGGGGGCACGAATACTGCCGAGAAAATTGTGTACGCAGTGTAGAACACCAATCGCTAATCTGCTTTAGCTGTTTCTAACAACCTACAAATTGCAGAAAGTGAATATAATGAAACCGGCACAGCAGCTTCATCTTCCCACTCAACACAAAAGAGTTTTCACACACTGACGACTGACTGATGTTAATATTAGTTTCCACTGCAGAAAGTTATGGGCTTAAAAAGGCACATACAAGGAGACAAATTGCATGTCATTAATCCAAAATCACACAAATTCAGGTGTACTTGTGAAATGAATAAAACCTCAAATCTAATCAAAGATGACTTTTAAACAACAAATTATTCAAATACTTTATTCACCTGTACAGTAAAATTAGACATTCACTATTAAATTACAGTAAAATTACTTTGCAACTGTCAATTGTAAACACATTTAAAGTAAAGTCTGAGGGTTAACAGTATTAGCTGTACCATAATTGACCGGATTTAGATAAACTGTGTTTGCTAATAGCTCTGTCAACCATTAATGGGTGAAGCAAACAGAGGCAGAATTTTTTAGACTCAATTCAATGGTTAACTGCTATACAACCAATCAGACACAAAGCTCAGTCAATGTCATTAGGCTGGACTACCTCATGTCTTCATGTAGACCTCATGATGTTTAGATTAAGAACTATGAGAATGAGAGTGTTAATACAATTGCAGTGTTTTATCCTCAGTGACTTCATTTTGCCTTCTTTATCTTATTAGATAACACTAACTTTTACACCTGCAGGCTGTCCTCTGGGGCATAAATCACATGGCCATTTAAACTGTATGACAGGCTTAGCTAATGATCTAGTTTTCCAGTGGGACTGATATGAGGTACTGGTCTGAAACAGAGTTAGTAACTTGGAGGCTTGTTTGAAGCCTGAACTAATGCTGAGAAGGACTGAAAAAAGTTGATCAGCCATATTTAAATATGGATTATGAAAATATGACAAGTGTGATTAAGAAAATGGCTGAAGAACACACCTTTAACTCAAGGCAGACTATGACAATGTTTGGATGAGGTTAAAAGCACCTCACCACTGCAACTTGGTCTTCATCTATCTGGTTTAATGTCCACAATCATTCAAATCAACAACCCACTGATTCTCCCTTCCTCAAGGAGCTCTGCTGTCCAACTGGACACTTAAAGAAAACCAGAAACACACTCTTGGATCGCTGTAAGACTTCTTGTTGGTGCAGTTAAAATTCCCTTTAAGGAAAAGCGAGCACAATGTTTTATCCGTATCATTTACGAGAACATTAACAGTTAACAAACCTAACCTGTACAATCAAGACGGAAAGCTGCTCTCAAACCAGCCCAGAAACTTTTATTCACACTTAAGTCATTGAACAATTCAGAACAGAGCTCTTACATACCTACAAACAGAGTCTATGTTCTATTCAACCAGTTTATAGCCATGTAGAAAATTATTACTTCAAACCTAACAGAACTAGTACAAGCTAGTAAATTCAACTCAAGCTCTAACAGCCACTGATGTCAATTTTCCTCTGTTCCATTAAACCTCAAGGCAACGACCAACAGCTTCCTATGTCAGGAAACCAGAGTAAGAGAACATTCACACCTAACAGAGGTCAAAGTCATTTAGGAAATGACCAATCAGAACTGGGAAAAGGATTCAGCAATATAAATGCAACAAAAGGACTGAGCTGAGACTCTGTTGAGTTTGGGTCTGAATAATAATTCTTTCCTCATTTATTAGGTTTACTTCGTTTAAATTACTATAACTTAAAAAGCCGTTTGGTCATCACAATAAATAAATAAAAAACAATGACCATTTGATTTGTTGACACCAAACAGAAAAGAAAAGTTATCATCTTCAATAATAAGAACAAGACACTCATGTTTAACGTTCTCTTTTTGCTCCTCACGGATTGGCAGAGAAATGACCTTTATCTAACTATCTTTATCGCTGATGCGTAGTGTGAACTTCGGTCCTTGGAAGTGTGAAATGATCTCTATGATTGCGCTTTATGATGTAGCTGGAAGACAGAAGCGTTTTTAATGCACAGTTTCAAAGGGCCATAAACTAGTCAAATAATAACTCTTCTATCACGGCACTGAGCGAAGAAGAGAGGGACAGACCAGACAGAGAGACACTTGCATCGCTAAAGGCAAACAGCTTGTGCCTCTTTTTCTCCGTTTCCTGCAATAAAGGGCATTTACAGCCCAGCAACACCACTGATAGGAAAGCCAGGAGCTGTTGCAGACAGTCTAAACAAAGGAAAGAAAGAGGGAGTGAGACTATCGAATCTAGAGTTAATATTACAAGGAGACAAAGATCATAAAATAAATCCTAAACGGTACAAGAAAAATGCCAGCAAACCATAGAAAACTGACAAAAGCAAAACTAAAACAAATCCACGACAAACTAAACCATTAATCTGAAAGGCAAAATGGACAGAAACAGAGCCCAGAAACAGACAAGCAAAAGGTCTCCATTCGCCATGGGCTGAACCAGGACCAAAGTAATGAGCCAGAGGTCTACTGCGCTCACATAGACAAGCCTTGATTACACGCACATTTGTTGCATAGCCTCATTTTTTTAATCGTATAATGAAAACCCGGCCTCGAGACCCAAGTGTTGACTGTGGAGTATAAATACTTCTTGAATGCAGACCACCTCTTGACAGACTGTTCAAGCAAACTTCAAAGTGAACCGAACAAGTGATCAGTAGATTGCCCCTTCATAGAGTTTATTATCTTAGCTGAAAGGAAAACTGAAATAATTGCACTACTAGTTTAGCCGGAAATGTCGCGTGGTCAACTTCAGCAGCGCATTCATCATAAACAGTATAAAATATGTGTGAAATGTAATTTTGTGAGACTGCATAATCAGCAAGGTCAAAACGCATATGCGCCTGCAGAATTCATAAACAGGGATTATGGGACTCAGTCATATACTACTGGATGTTGACACACATGTATGAGGTAAGGTAGACTGAACCACATTTTGCCATGCATTTTAATGAAAAAGTTATAGATGTATATACACATGCATACATCCAATATACATTATGCAGGCCAACATACATACCTACACAAAACTACTGGGAAGTATGTGCAATGTGGGGTTGGAAGGCAAGAATGTTGGAGTAGTGATTTTTGTCTCTAGACCAAATGTGCAGGGGGTGCTCTATAAGGCCTGTTTCTCTCGAATTCTCTCACCCCTCCCCTTACTTTCACTTTTTTTATGTCTTTTCCAGATCTCCAAACTCTTACCAGATGTACAGAATTCACAGATGAGTCATCCATCACTTTTTAGACACTTAAACAAAGAAGGGGAGAAAAGGAGGTGCTCAAATGTGTCTCAACAAACACAATCTGGAATATTTGTTTGATCCTGTCGGAATTTCAGCTCTGGTTGTAGTGCGTCTGCCATTCCCCTAACAGAGATAACCTTTATGTAAATTAGTCTACATTTAAATGACCAATTACGCTTTTCGACAGCTCTGCTTTAAATCCCTGTATACCTAGTTTTGTTTTATTTAAAGTCACATTAACAGACAAAACTGCCCATCACACCCACTCATATTTTAAACAGTTCACGGAATAAGCTCACCGATAAAATTCTGTCATCATTTACTCGCCCTCATGTCACAAACCTGTACAACCATTTTCAAACAGGAATAAAAATTTCATTAAGAAATCGATTTGAAGCAACATATGGGTTAGTAAACTATAACAATGTTCATTTTTAGGTGATCTGTTCTTCAACAACTTAAGGTTGGTTTAATGGATAAAATAAATGCTAATATAAGCCTCAAAACCAACCGGGTGATAAATCAATTGATATGAAGTCTGCTTCTGCATGGAAACTCAGGAAGGTGCTATCATCCTCTTTACCATGCAGGCCAAGCCAAACACAGCAAGGCACTCCTTTAACTCACAATCCAATAATGCAAGCAAACTCTGCTCCAAGCTAATGCACACACCTGGAGCAAAGCAGTTCTGGTTTTACATATCCCTCACGTTTTCTGCCACAAATCTCAAGCGCGGTTTGTTTTTCCCAGCTGCTGTTTCTGAACACAACCCAGGTCTAAAACAAAGGGATTAACAAGGCATTCCGCTCAGATGAGGAAATTAACAATCATTAAAACCAGTCTGACTGCTGATGACACACTGGTGACTCTTTCCGCACACTGAAAGTATAAACAATGGAAAGCTGTGGACCGTGACATTGAACTTTTTTGGCTAAAGCCACACCACACCCTTAACATTCAGGTTTCAACATCCAACAACAGGTGACAAGGACCATAAAAAAAGAAAGCCCAGGCACACGCTTAAAAAAAACACAACCAAACACAGTTTATGGTGGTGAGAAAAATCTGGTGGGCTGTTTACCAACCTTAAAGCAGGGACCAAAACCACACTTGCACATGTGGCAAACAATGCTGCACATATAAACCAACCACTACCCCCTCGGCTCTCAAAACAATCAAGCAGGCCACCAAAGGGTCAGGAGCCTGCAGTTTACTTTGAGGAAAAAGACTCGTATGTTACATCATTGTGAGCCAAACTGTTTCTATCATCATGCTTTATCAAATTGTCCTGCCAAAAAAACATTTCACAGTACACTAGACAAAATCAAATAGCCATTTAATCTGAAACGTATCTAATTAATCCTGACTTAAAGGGTCAGCGCTAGTGAATCCAAGAAGCCAAGGATAGGAATATTTGTCTGATTAATGTTCATAATCAAAACCAGAATGACTTCACTTTTTTTGGTTGTTCCCATTACTTCAGATGGATCAGGTGCAGAACATTTTCAAAAGCAATCATTTATATGGAATTATATTATATTGAAAAATTCTGACAACTTTTGCAGCTGACATTAATTTCGAAATTCATAGGTGGAGAATTCAGATGACTTTGTCATGCAATAGCAAAGCCAGCATGATTATTCAGACTGTCGTCAATTAGTTTCAGTGTCTCCTCCGCTCTCAGATTAACCCAACACATTCTCTCCTTGTGTAACCCATCAACCACAATCCACAACCCTCTCAGTTTCTTTATCTTAATGGAGTTCTTAAGGCCCATATCTAAATCCACACAAGGCCATGGGCAGGCTGGTGATACCAACACCTTGCAGCTTCCTACCATCGGCATCAAGGTCTCTTTGGGCCACAGGGGAGCCATTAAAATAAAAAAAACTGGCAGAGCGGAGAAACTATTTGGACAACTGGAAGGTATTAAGACTTGAATTTATACTCAGGCCATGTCCACAGGATTTTTCCAACTAACCCTTTTTTCTCTTGATTGATATATTACAGACGGGCACCTAGAGAAATACTTCTGTCCTCTAACCTTAAAATTAAGCTTCTGCTGGAAGAAAGTGTAGACATTAAAATATCTGCGTTGACTTTAAGGGCCTCAAGTTTTCTCATCCATGCTATTACACAGACCAGGAGTCTGGATGTCATGATGCCCTTATAACTGTCAGCGAGGTGTACAAAAGACACTGAACATGAAAAGGCAAACTAAATAGGGATATGTTTAAGGATCTGAGAATACAGTAAGTATATTTAACACGCATGTAGCATTAAAATACACATACAAGGTCTTTCTGTTGTGACCTACTACAAAAGCACTGTCGTTCTACCAAAGCCCTTTAATGCTTCTGCTACTAGTTTGAAACATGTCAAAACACTTCAAATACAGGTTTACCAATTTAATAGCTGTTTAAAGAGGAGTAAATGAACAATTCCCCAGCACTTATTTTATATACATTTTTTTGTTTAATGATGATAAGCACGGTCAGGATTCCCCCTTATAGGTGTAGAGCACTTAGTTTTACAAAACAACAAAAAACTGCACAACAATAAATCAAAATAGACCTTAATATTGATAAACATTTTGATCTTGATGTGAATATGCACCTTATTCTAAAGAAAATGTTTGTGTTTTCTCTCATTTTTTATATTAAAATGTAACGGCTTCCGTTAGTTTCAACTGATGTCATCAAGAACTCTTATTTTTTACAACCCCTTCTTTTCCAACCACCTGTCAAATTAAGACAACTGCAGGGCTCGCAAAATTTCTAAATCCCTGGTAGCCCCTCGGGCAGGCACTCTTCAGATTTTGGTAGCCGAAATGAATTTAAGCCCAAATAAAAAAAAAGACATTATTACTGAAATTTCTATGAACTTGTAAAACCAATATAGAAAATAATTCAGTGCAGATTCTGAATCTGAAATATCAACTAAAGTCATAGATAAGAAAATGCCATTCGACATTGAGGGCATAACATCTCCTTCATCAGCTTTCTCCATCCGTGCATCTCCACTTCAGAACTGAAATACCTGCGTAAATCCATGCGCATCTTATTTTCACACACAACACGATGTTGTGAGAAAATCAGTGATTTCTCTATCACATTTAATCTTTCTGCAGGAGATTTCACTTGTCACATGAGGAGAGTAATGACTGACAGGACGAGCATCACTAATACACAGTTTCACGCGATTGCGAATTGAAAGTGAAAGTTGAAAGCGAGCGTGCATTCAAACACGATTTCAATACCCCACATACTAATAGTGGCTCCTTGATGCCCGAAAATTACATACAACATAAATTCCCGACCAAATTTGTGAGAACGCAAAAGCATCGTAATGTATTTTTTCTCCTCATAAGATCTGTTTGGCAATATGTCAAATTTTAAGCCCGACGGGCAGGGCGGAAATACATTTTGGTAGCCCAACTGGATGACACAATAGCCCCGGGACATCTGGCTAGCATTCTGTGAGCCCTGAACTGTCATGATCCAATCATATGCCAGCAAAATAAACTCCACATTTCTTATTTCAGAATATGTTTTTTACATTTTCAAACGTCACATAACAGAAGTGAAATAGGTTGTGAACAACTTTATACATATATTATTTGCCTTTAATTCATGGAACACATCTTTCAAATAATACTTCCATACTGCAGAACCTTGAAGAAGAACCATACTGTAGAACCTGTAAAAGAAAAAACATCCCTGCAAAATATGAACACGCTTCATTCATTTTAAGAACATACAACACCACAAACTACAGCACTCTGCCAGACCAGGTCAAATTACTTAGCACTAGGTTAGACAGTCCTTGAGGCAGAACATCAACAAAGCTACCTGAACAATCACCCCTGTCTAAAGCCTGATATCATGTGTAATGAATGTTTCACTGCCCTGTCAAACAAAGAACAATTATTTACCAGCAAAACAATATGCCAGCTACCTTTTGTTAGTGCTAATAATCTTCACAAAGTTGTATTTGCATCATGTTTATCATATATTTAAAGTGAGGCCCAACAAACTCACAAGGTCTTAAAATTTGACATATTGCCAAACAGGTAACTCTTACTGCTTCCGTGTTGAAACTTGTTTACGATAACATCTTTAAAATCTTGCTTTGGCAAAAATAGCAAGGGAGCTGCCTATGTTAAATCAACAGACAAGACAGGTATCTTCAGCAGAGATGTAGAGGTGTTAAAGATAATACTGTGCAGTAAAATCGTTTCCTTTGAAAATGATATGATTATGATCTCTGCAGCTAAACAGCAAACAAGCAGATAACACTTTAGTGACT
>JAZGTI010013731.1:0-14631 GCA_036877585.1 Botia kubotai
TTGCAGATATTGTATATTGTCATTTTTTGATACAGAACATACCTGCAATTTATAGTAAATATAACAAATAAGCCATGTCAAGAAAATGTCACGTTTGCCTCCTATGTTATTATGCAATGTGTTCCTTTATACACGTTTTTTTTTACAGAATGGTTTCTCATGATGTAGTTTGGCTGTCAGACAAATGCTGAGTCAAAGTGTGAATTTTTAGATATCCTGGCCAGCAGGTGAATTTTCTGGTCATATCACCACTAACAATTCATTTCCCTATGGGCTGATTGTGTGAGAAGGTGCTAGTGTGTTTTAGTGAGTGTGTGAGTGACAGAGGGAAAGAATAGCCACATGATGAAAGCATTTCCGAGGGTGATGATGTCTCACTGTCTTAGATGATTGACCACTCCAGTGTCACCCTGCCCTGGTCTGCCTTTCTAATGCACCCTTTCCCAGAATGCATCAGGATAATGAGGGAGAAATGTCTGACAATTGTGCTCTCCCTGTCTCCCTCGCTCTCATTATCCTCTATGCCTCATTCCAACCCTCTGGGAGAGAGAATATTCCAGTATGACATGTTTCTTTTCTTGAGAAGACATTCATTGCATGGACACATCGTTCTCATGCGCTTTTTTCGGACAGAATGCTTGAGGAAAGCATTTGGATGTGATGAAGCCTCTAGATGTGTGTGAGAGGGAGAGATCTTTCTGTTGCTCTGTGAGGGCGGGCACGTGACTGAACACAGGGAAAGCGCTCATGCTGCAGATGCAATTAGGCTAAATGGGATTAGGCCTATCACATTTCTGCCGGCCGTGGCCCTGCAGCCACCTGGGAGAGAGTTGGGGTGGGGGAGGAGGAAATGAGGAAGTGTAAAGGAAGTATATTAACTGAACTCAGGCCATTGATAGAAAATCTACACTTACCTTGGGTTTTACTGATAAAGGCTAAGACATTAATGGAGTGATGTAATATTTGTCTTTGATCACTGTTAGGGGAGGAATAACTTGCAGCTGGTTTTATAAAGTGTCAAACCCAGTGAACAATTTTGTTGTCTGTTATGTTTCATCATAGCTGTCCTAAATGATGAAATTGACCACTATACAATAAAAGTATTAAGATAAATAACAAGCTTAAATATGGTGGCTATAGAGGTAGAAGTTACAAGCCTTACAGTTACAAGAGCCAATCGTCTGGCAGCTGTAGAAATAGAAGTCCCACCTACTATTAAAAGAACCATTTGCTGTTTTTTTAACATGAACACGTTAGGAACCACAACTTTGTGTTATTTGTGCTGAGCAATTTATAATACCATTGCTGTCAGGTTTTATTGTAGATTTGAAATGTTATTAAAAGTGTAATATTGGGGAGTTTTCAGTTTTTTCTCTCATTTAAGCAGATATGAGTTGTACTTGTATCTCGTATGATATGTGCCTGGGGGCATTACCAGTATGACTGGCAAATGAACTCATTTCCCTTTAAGGGACTTCATGTCTCTTTCATGTAAGTAGCCTATAATTTTTGTCTCTGTTTCCTCTGAAAAGCCTTTGGAAAGATAAAAATAGAAACAATGAAACAGTTGTTGACATGTACAATGATCACAGCTATGAAATCAATGAGGATAGCATAACATGTAGATAGATAATTAGGTTTTGGAAGAATTTGATTAGAAATGTTTGAGTACACATTGAAATTCTTTGCTCAGATCTGCCAAGCTGTCAAAGTCTCTAATCAAAGTTTGAGATTAGTTGAGATCTCCTCCGAATCTCTAGGCAAGTGTTAGTGGTTGCTTTCTGGGGAGAAAAATCTGAGTAGGATGCTTAATTTTCCATTTGTTCTCTATTTAATCCCAATGCTAAGAGATATGATTGAGATATGAAGGAGATTTCATTTGTGATTTTTCTTTCCTATGGGACAGTGGAAATTTTTCAAAAGTCATTTTACTGGGAAGAAAAGGTCACTAGTCTGTTATGCCCTATGGGTTAATGCAGTAACAAGCCTTTCTTTGACAGAAATGAAAGACTACAAAAAATTAGCCTGAGGGATTCCAGCCACCAAGCCAACAAACTGAAGACAAAAAACACACCTGTTTTATTCCCCAATTTAAGAGTGATTTGATATGGATTGTGTCAACAAGCATGTTTGGCCCATTTTAGTTCAGTGCAGGAGATCCGAGCTGACATTTATTGTTGTTTGGAAATAAAGCCGATATGCAGCGTTTTTCTTCTTTTGATAAATGTCAACATAAACAAAGCAATAGGAAAAAGGAGAGGGTGACATTTTCACACTGTGTGGTTTTCATCAGAAACCACCACACGTTGTTTTTCCTACCTGTGTTCCATAGAGAGAAAGAGAAAAAAGAGAGGTTGTATTCCATGGAAAGGTTGTTGAAACAGAACTAATAGCGGACTGCAATGGGTTCTGTAAGACAAGCTATCCAGCTGTGATCTCCCATTTATTCATGTATTTTCCTCCTTTATTTCCTCAACCTAACCTCATGATGAACTGACATTGCCTCAATGACTCTTTGCTTTAATAGCTTAAAGGAACAGTTCACCTATATTGAAAATCCTGTCATCATTTACTCACCCTCCATGTTGTTCCAAAAACACATTTTTCTGTGAGGGACATATGAAAATTTAAGCTGCTCTTCAATGTAAAATCTTGCCCTCAGTAACTGCCATAAAGTAACTGAAATTTCATTAACAGGCCTTGGTCACTCTATGCTTTCTTTGTATGGAAAGGACACTCTGCCTAACATCTCCTTTTGTCTTTCATAGAACAAAGTATAGATTTGAAACAACATGAGGGTGATTAAAATCTGACAGAATTTAGTTTTTATTTTTCAAAATGTGAGGTGAGCAGTCTTGGAAGTTGGCTTTATTGAACCACAGCTTGAAGACAGGGCTCAGCTTCAGTGTGAATGTGAACAACAGACTCTTCTGTTGTAATAACATTTCTGAGATGTGTGAAGTCATCCTATTGCAAGGCTGTGTATGATCGCGCACGCTCCCACGCTCTCTCTTACTCACACACACACATATTTGTCTAAAGAGAGGCCCATGTTTCCCAGCTCACCTCCGTGCTTCCTGGTGGCAGCTGTATTGAGACAGTGTCCATTAGTCTGCCAGTTTCAGCCACTATCATTGTTCCCCCTGTGAGTAAATACTGGCTTCCTACAGCTGTTCAAATGCAGGCTAACTTCCCTATGTGTTTAGGAACAACAGTCACCTCACAGTGCTCTCAAACAAGGACACGACCATGGGAAAGATCTCTAGCATCACAAACTCTCTCCACACACACGCATCCACACCAGTGATGAGAGGAAAGATAACTAATTTAATAAACACGTTTTGTGGCATGACAGTAAAATTGTTTAATTCAAGGGAAGTTTAATTCAAGTTCTTATTCATTTTGTTAGTTCTTTAGCTTGTGGTGTAGCTAAGTACTCTTTGGTTGCTTGACTATAGTTAAACTACTTTAAATAATAAGTTGCTTGTAGCTCGGCAAGCTACAGATTCAAAGTAGCTTCCCTAATGCTGATCCTCATTACTACGGGCAAATGTAGTCTCTACACCCTGCTGCCTGTTTTTTAGCTGTTAGCAAAAAGAGAGGACATTAGTCTAAATGCCACCTTCACGGTTAGGGGTAGTGATGCATTACATTAACGCTATCTCTCTTCTTAGATTCTTTTGTCATCATCATAGCACTGGACTGTGGGTAATTAGATATCTCAGCAGCTCGGGAGGGTCTCGGCCCTCGCGGGGCTGATGATTTAAAACAGTGCTCGGGGACGTGAGAAAGAGAGCGTGAACTTGAGGGGCCGCCACTTTGTCACAGGGAGCAAATAAATGGCTGGTAGTGCAAGTGAATGTTCCTTAATGATGAGAAATTTAAAATAGGCAACGCTGGACCACGCTGCAGGGACAATATGTTTTCTGTGCAGGGAGACCAGTGAACTGGGCTATGGAGAGCTGAGATGCGATATGGCCCATTAATTATTGAATTCGCTGACGGCATGACAAATGGCCGTGTCCTCGCTCTCATCCCGTTGACTTACAGCAAACCGCCGCACCCAAACTCAGCATGCCTATTCAAACTTCCCTTGCAGGGATCCTGGCACTGCGTTCATTTATCTGTTTGTTTGATTGTGGTGTTGTAGTCTACTAATGGGTAAGTTATTAATAACACCTAAAAGTAAAGTGATTCTTTCGTAAGCTATTCGTAGGTTGATTTGTACAGAAAGTGTAAACACTTTGGCACTATCAAAACATCGCTCTTCTTGTTTGACTCTCATCACGGGCTTAACCAATGGTGTGAGCTTGGGGGCGGAACTATCAGTTTGGTAAACCAATGGCAGACTACAATTGCATTCAGAATTAATTTTTTGGGGGGAACTTGGTTTGGTGATGCAGAAAATACACACTTTAGCTTTGAGTACTGGACCTGCTTTACAAACACTGGAAAACTGTTTAACAACTGAAAAAATCTTTTATTAGACACATTCATTACAAGAAACTAGTGCACTGGGAAGCAACATGGGTGTGAGAATCTGTGAAGCTTTCTGTAGCAGCAAACAGGTGTCAATTTGAAGAAAAGAAACAGTGTGCAGCATGTTCCCTCAGCTGGACTGAAGACGCCTGGTGACATTTCTGTGGTCAGCCGCAGGTTTGGGCAGCAGGACAGCGTGCATTATGGGAAAACTGAGGGGACTGTAAACACCTGCACATTTCCAAATGAGCCAGCCAGTCTGTGGGCCAAAATGTTGTTATGACTTGTTTTTTATATTCACCACCAATGTAATCCTCAAAATATTTACTACAGATCTCCAGAAATAGATTTTGGTTTAGCCAGCCTGCTGTGCAGCCCTCCAGGTATTTGAATGGGAAGATGTGTGTTCAGTTATGAAACATTTGTCCTTGGCAGAAATACCAACAATTGACAGGGTGAATATGCCAGAGCTTCATCTAAAGACATATACAGCAGTTTACTAAGTATTATACTAGCAAAAATGTACCAAGGTGCAACCAGTGTTTCTGTACATGTTTATGGACAAATCATGCTAACTACATTACTGTTATTACGTTGTAATTGTTATTACGTACTATATTATTGTTTTAATTACCTTACCGTGGAATAACACCAAGTACTAGCGTCACTGTACAGGTATGCCACAGTACGTTTATGTAAGGGTACAAATAAAGTCTTGTGCTTCATTGTGTCATAGGTATTTACTGTGTCGAATATAGTGTGAATAGAAAATATATATATATTCTAGTATATTCTAGTTATCTAGTTTTGGCATTTAAATCATCTTGAAAGTTAATACGTTCTCTTTGTGGTCAAAATCTTTTTGAAACAAAATTGCAGGTTACATTATGTTGAAATCAGTTGTAGCCAAACTGACATTTTTTGTAAAATCTGACCCGACAGCTCAAATTATAAATTATTATTATAAACTTATCATTGCGAATTAGGATAAAGTAAGGAGACAGCTTTGAATACTGATCTGTTATGCATTTACTCTATAACTGTGTTTTGTTAAAAAATAAATTTATTTATTAAAAAAAATAAAAACTATAATTTTCTTTAATGTAAAAAAATACTGGATGTAACAGCTTTATCTGTATGATCATTTTCAGTACATCAGACTGTACAACGTGACAGTGTGTCCTTTTTGACCTGTTCTCTCAGCACCTGGGGAAATGAGTTTATCCTTGGTTTGATTCCGCTGAGCTAATTGCTAAGCCAAGTTGTCATCATCATTTTATATTAAGAAATCTCTTTGGTGTCTCAGTTTTCCACAAGATGCACGTCTGTGAGCAAAGACAGGTCAGTGTGTATTTTCTTGCTAATTTAAGTGTCCTGTTTTCGCTTGTCATAAATAAGCGATCCCAGAGGTGTGCTAAAGTAAAGTTTAAACGTTTTCACTTTTTTTTTTCATATTCTTCCCCTCTGCAAATCTCAATGTTAAATAATGGACCCCTTTTATAATTCAAATGAAGGGTTGTGAGTCAAAGGAGATAATAGCTCCCCCACCAGACACACACACACACATACACACACACACACAAATGCACTATTCCCTCAACTTGCACAAGGTACACTGAAGGCAGTGAGTGTGAAGGAGCCAGAGCTATGTTTCATTTTGAGGTAATGACAGTCCCTGCAGATCTATGCAAATGCCAGCTGCCGCATTGGCTGCTGTAAAAGATGGTAGCAATTAGGTCTTGCTCTTAAAACAAGGTGAGTCAGGACCTTTTAATGGTGCGCTGTTCCTCTGCACATGTGGTGGCTCGTGTTCTTGTGAACATGCAACTTAGGAGGTCTTTGTGTGATTTCATAAACTTGATTTACGATGTGTGCTTTTACTGGTAAAATTCAGGACTTGTCATAAATTCAATATACCTGTGGTAATAATTAGTGATGTTTGCTAAGGCAAGCATTGTCAGGGTGTTTGAGATTTAAACACTAACCTTAAGTAATATACTTTTGGCATATGATTCATCCCACACTGCTTGTGCTACGTACATGTGTTATTCATTTAAGTGATTGGACATAAGATTATTGTCTAGCGGATGCTAAAAATCTGACTCAAGCCATAGCTTAGCCTCAGTAGTCACCAGAAATCTAGAGTTGGTGGTGGGTCTTTTGACTTGGGCCAGACAGAAACTATCTAGAATGCCCTAGCAACCACATAGCAACCTCCTGGTCCCCTGATTTAGAAAACCAATTTCTTTAGAAAATGTAATATGTTATTGTTATTATTATTATTATCTGTAATGCCCTTGATATAGTATCTGTCTATCTTCATATACTCTTACTATATATACACACACAGTATATACTGCAAGCTATATTTAAATTATTTTCTTGACAGGTGCTTATACTGAAATCTGCATTACTATTTTAGGCCCCTGGTGTTTTAGACCTTGATAAAAGTACACAAACAATCTGGTATTTAGACTACTATTTATTTTTCATGGTCCTTGAATCTTCAGCCTCGGATAGTGTGCATGTGTTCCTATAGGGCCCTGTGGATATACGTATAAATAACGTTATCTCTGTGGTCCATTTATATGGAAATGTATTACTGTACTATATAAAATTCCAAAGAATCAGTGTATGCAATGAAAATCAAAACCCTAAACACAGTACATAGTGGCTCTACATGAATAAACTGATTGACTATTGTGTAAATAGGCTGTTACAGTGTGACAGGTGACATTCAATAAATTAATGCTTTTAGATTTTGCTTTTTAAATTTAATAGTTTTAGTCTCAGTAAACTGCTATTATTTTGGTTAATGTCTCTCCCGTTTCTATAGCAGAGATTTTTTAATGACAGTCCTTGGACAGACGATTCACTCTATCATTGAAGCCAATAGCTTTGCACAGGCATTCTGGTCAGAAATTCCAGACTAAAAAAGTCACGTCTCTCAATAAACCACATCCATAACCTTCACTAATTGAAATACATTATTATGGTGCTGTTGGAGTGTTTACACTCAGGTAAAATAGAACACATAGACGGCTGTTTTTGTGGTCCATTAATGATCATTCAAAACTGCAGGTGTAATATTCTTACATATTTCCATATAACATATTTCCTTTCTGATGACCTTGCATTACATTAAAACAATTATTAAAGATGTCATCATTTTAAGAGTATATAGAGCAGACATAAGGTTTATCCCAACTCCACAATACCTATTGGGCTAGTCATCATGGGGCAATATTTTAGCAACTATAAGCCTTTCTGTCAAAAGTTGGTTTACACGAGTGTATGATTTCTCTTGCAGTGAGTTTGCCTGTTGAATTCATAGATCTAGATTAAAACTACAATTAAAACTCCAAGACTGTCATGTTTTTAATGTAATTGTTCTTTAGTGATCAAATTAAAATGACGAAACCACACCCTGTTTAGGTCGGAGCACGTTGTCACATTTTTTTATTGGGGCAAGTGGATTGAAATGATGTAAAGCTTTTAGGTAAGACTTAAAACCTGTATGGTACATGCCTATATAGAAAAGAAATTCACATACCCTGAGACATTCAGTGGAAAAAGTGTGAAAAATAGCCAAGTTCTCCTTTATACCTGAGCAGATGCAGAATTCATGCATGTTAAATCTTAAAACAGACAGTACCCAACAAGAGTTCAGTGTATTGCATTCAGCTCTGACACGGGACATATTTGCATGTATTTGTTGTGCATCGCTGCATGAAATGTAAAGGTCATCGCTGCATTGCTCAAGGGACGTCTCCTGGAGATATTCAAGATCACTGATTTGAATGAGCAATGTTGGATTATAAGAGAGCTTCAAGGGGTTGGACAGAGCTGCTTTTGTATTGCTTAGTCTTTGAGCTGGGGAATTTAAACATCATGCATACATTATAGGCCTAAGATATATACATATGTGTCATGCATATGTTATAGGCATGATAAGAGAGCATGCATAAAGCTAAACTCATTTGTGGCCATGTGAGTTTGTGATCTATAAATGTGCCTTGCCTTATGTTGACTGTAAAAAAGAGGACGGGCTGTAAATGTATCATAAAATCATGAATTTCAGTAGCAGCTGTAGTCACAGACAAATGGAGGTGATACTGTATATACTGTGAAATCCAACAGTGAGACCATTAGTGATAGTGCTTCTATTTAATTAAAATTTATTTAAAGGTTATGTTATTAGCATTATAATTTGTGTTATGCTATAGAAAGACTGTTATTAGACTCTAATTAAGGTCTAATTAATACCAAGTTAAATTAAACCAACAGACAATGTGCATGTCAAGACCATATAATTATATTTGTATAAATTTAGATACTAAGTTTTATTTTAGACATTTCAAATGTCCAATATCAATTGTTAGTGCTCACTTTCATTAGAACACGATCACGGCAAACAGCACAGCCGTCTCCTTACAAACACGCACGTGGGGGCGTATATGCTTGTCAATGACGGAAGCTACATTCTGTGGAAATCTGCAGTTTTCTGCAGAAATTTGGATTGTATGCGGGCATGCTGATTAGTGACCTAGAAACAGTTTTCTTTACTTTTGTGTTTAAATTAGATAGTACACTTTGAGGACCCAATGTATGTCAGAAGACAGCTATAATTGCAGATTAGCATGTAAACTATTAGCATGTTTTGATAGGTCTGAATGCTTGTAAAGAGAGCAAGGCCACATGTCTGTATGAGGGTGACCTTGCCGCAGCATGCGTGTCTGTGTCATCTGTACTCTTTTATGCTTAAAATGGCCGCAGTGATAAACAAACAGTCCTTTTAAGCTCATGGCTACTATCAAATGCTGCTACCTTGAGTCTGTGACATGAGCACGGCCACAAAAGCCACGTTTGTTTCACCTCAGAATACTAAATGAAAACAGCTACAACTAAAAAGATTCTAAGCACCTCACAACAGAGCACACGCACGTGTCCAGTGTAGATTAAGCCCCGCACTGTCAGAGCTAATTGAAAGTAATAGAGCTTGCAGTCTTTGGATTAGCGTGTCAGACATTGATAGTGTCAGGCTGAAAACAGTTGGTCCAGAGATTGAATGATATTAGAACTGGCAGAAGCTGCTTCCAAAAGTGGACTGTGAAAGGCTTCAGGCGTTTTGCTTTAGGATCTTCAAAGGTGTGAATCTTGTTTTATGATGTGTCAGAATTTTAGTTCTCCTGAGAGGAAATACATAATGCAGAGGGGCCTTAGGGTGAGCAGTGACCTAGTAATTTTTATTTCATTATTTTGGAGAAGATCTTGGAAAAAGTTTTCCAAGGAGAACTTTTCTGAAGTTAATGTTTTTCCTGTACTTTTATAATACTCCTAAATATAATACAAAAAAGGATCATGCATGTTGTAATTTTAAAATTAGTTTTTGCAAATGAAAATGGTGTTTTAATTATTTTTTTTGTTACTATTGTAACTAATCTGCTGATTATGCCAAAAACATTTCATTTTCTGTTTATTTATTTACTGCACTGAGTATGTATGTATGTGCTGTCCAGATATTCTGTGTCGTAAGTACTTCTGCTTAACTTTAAATTCTTCTGATGTCTATTGACAAACAAAAAATAAAAAATTATTTACTTTAAATCTCAATCTGCAGCCATGCTTTACATTTTTTTACATACAAGGCTGTATGCTGTAAGTGCAATGTAACAAACTTATCACAATTTGATCTTTGAGAAGTTTTGACCAGTAATTCTACACACTCACAATAGACCTCTATTGTTTAAACTCTCTGAAGATGAAACCCGTCACAACCATCTGTTTTTAAGTTAGATGGCCCTGGATTATGAATTGAACATAGAGGATGAGAGACAAGAAAGAAAATTAAAATTTGGCCCCGTACAGTAATAGCATGATAGATTGTGTCTCATTTTCCTCAGGCGACTTTGCTCGAGAAAATATTTAAAGCTGCCCAAGGGACCAGCCAGTCATCCATTATATGGCAATGTTGAGTCCAGCGTTTCGGCCCTGAGGACTAGCCTGCCCACAGCGGCAAAGCAGCTAATAGTCACGCAGAACACAAGCACCCCTGGGGAGGAGACCGAGCAGCCGCCTGCTACGAAAACAGAGCAGTAGAGGGGATCAAGGTTTGTTTTGTCCCCTGCGTTTTTGAGGCTATTATTTATTATGACTGGGCGGGTGAAATATCAGCGTCCTTGGCCGCTGGATCTTCTTCTCCCTTGCGCAATTGACAGATCTCATTATGAGATAAAAATGACAAAGATAGCTCATGATGCTTCAGAGAAATGTAAAACTATTAGCAGGTCATTGTCATAGTTATAATGTGTCCTTTTAAGCAGCTTAGTGAACTGGTGGTGAAGTGTGATATCAGGATTAACCTATGAGGCAGTTTCGCTGCGCGCTATTCGGCTGGCAGTGATGAAATTGCGACGTGAGGTGCCTGCATTCAGGGTTAAGGCTCTGCAGAGGACTAGCGGAGCCATACAGAAATGAGGTGGTTGTGATGAGAAGGAATAACATATACTGCAGTGTAAGAGGCTGTTGCAGAGGGTGGGGGCATTACAGGAATAGTTCATTTAATAATGAAAGTTCAGTCTTTATTTACTCATTCCAATGCATATAACTTTCCTTCGGTTTAGCAGAATGTTCACACTGCTCTCCATACAATCAAAGCTGATGGGGAACAGTGGCTGTCCATTTGCACCAAAGAAAGCTTAATAAAATATGTCTATATGCATTGTGTGATATATTCAAAGTTTTAGAAGGCATATCATACGGTAGAGTTGTGAGTAGCAGATTAAAATTTAAGTTCTTATTTATGTAAACCTTGCTTGACAGCCATTGTCATCATACACTGTACATCATACACATTACACTGTTTTTAAAAGAGCAGCTTTCTTCTGGCACTTCTGCTATAAATAACTACATATTCTGCTATAAATAACTCAATAGCTCATTTTAAATTTTGAAGATTCAAAGAATAAAGTCATTTAAAAGACATGGGAGTCAGTAACTGATAACAGTTTTTTTGGAGGGGGAGGGTTAACTATCCCTTTAAAACCTATTTTTCTATGCCTTCACACTTTAAATTTTAGCCTGTAATATGTAAGCCTCTTGGGTAGTTAAAAAGGTAGGAAATCCATGGTAATATATTTAAATTAATTGTATGGGGAAATTTGTGGGTGTTTTTAATGTTTTAACAGCCATCACAGTAGTGTTTTGTGTTCACATACATAGTATATACACTGTAGTTATATGTACTGTACCTGTAATGTAGCTCCATTAGTAGAGCATTGTATTAGCAGTGCTAAGGTCATGGGTTTGATTCTCAGAGAACATACATACTGAATGTGCTGTAAGTTGCTTTGGATAAAAGCATCTGCCAAATGCATAAATTGAAATGTTTTGATTAAATATTGGTGCTGCTTGCAAAGCATAGAACATTTTGCATTGGTGTCAAAATGGAAAACAAACGTAATTACATAATTTACACTAGCATTATAGCATTTTGATGGAAAGTCTTATATTCATAATCATTTCCCACTGTTGAAAGCGTTAGCTCTGCCTATAAAGACAAAAATTGAGTAAACAAATCAAAATCTGCATTTCTTACCGTCTGCTCATGGAGAGTAAGAGATAAAGGTTTCAAGCACACATAGTGAATTCCTCAGCACAATACAGTCGGTAATGTGGATTAATTATTGCTCGCTATTGTTGTGGAGAGTATGTTTTGCAGCAGCGAGCTATTACTGAGTCCTATCAATCATTCTATTAACTCTGGCTATGCCTTTGACATCACATTAGTGAATGTAACTCATTATCTGCAGGGAAATTAGAGTCGTGTGGATCCAACCATGCGTTATGTCTCTCTGCCCCTGTAGCACAGAGCTCAGAGTTGTTTGATTGCTACGCTCGCTAGAACTGAAGTTGATTAAGTAATGACAGATACTGTATCTGCGGTTGCACTCCAAGCTAATTCATCATTAGCGGCGGTATCGCAGGTCGCTTATCTTACGCAGCTGAACGAGGCTCCCAGAAAGCTGTGACTTTTTCACACTTTTACACAAGTAGCATCCAAAATATCAAACTTCACAGATACGCGAGCCAAATCGCACAATAGCGAAATTAGCGAACGCCCAAGCATACTGTCGAGTTGTGAAGAAAATTGTGAACTTGTTCTGAGGAGCTATCCACAGTTGCGGCTCAGTTCTTGAAAGCTAAATCTGCCTTTCAAGCTGCTACATATATTGAGGATTCAGCCAGAGGATGTGACACGTATAGATGGAATTCCTGGTAATTGTCATCTTTGAAATGAGGTTCCTCCATTTAACTCCAAGTCATTCATGTGTGAATGAGTAGACGCATTAAAAGTTCTTTTTGATTGCCTTTTTCAAGCAACCTTGACCTTCCGCAGTGCAATAACAATCAATACAGTAGCCATTAACATCCTGGTAATTGCGACAAAGAAATTACCTAACAGCCTCCCAGTCTTTCCCGCCATTTGTTTAGGAAGCAGATGGAGCACACTAAAGAGCTTGTTGGAAAGATGTATTTGATGAATTAAAGCCCAAGATGCAAATTTAGATTTCTGTAATTACACTAGCTGATCATAACAATTTTTCAGCGCAAACGTCCTGCCATCTTATCTTTGGCAGGGACCATGTCTTTAAGAAACAATTACAAACACATGTTCTCTGGGAAAGAGGTGACACAAGTTTTACATCTCTTTCTCCTTAAAGATGACCTTTAAAGTCAGAGGAAGTGGAAAAGATCCAAAATGGCTTCCGTAATTTTACTCAGGGGAGTCAGATAGTGTTATTTTAATGACTGATGAACCACTGCGATGACTTTGGATCATAGTTAGTCATAGGCTATATACCCTTTTCCTGTTTTAGTTTGATATAAATCATTTTGTTCATGCCCAATTACTGTGGGGCATGAAAATGTGGTAAATGAGACCATATGAGAAATAAATGAGAAATTGATTGTTGATTCTGAGATTGTGAAGGTAATTACAACAAGCTCTTAATTACACAGAGAATCTTTGTTTTTCCATATTATCAGTGTGCGAAAAGAGAAACAGATTTGATTATGTTAATAAAGCTTTCTCTCACACTGCATTTGTTAATGGAGGCACAGTTCAGATTCATTAGTGGTGGAAAACTCTCCATTTAGACTTGACTCTAATGCGATCTAAGAAAAGTGCACATTTTTAATGGTATTGATCAAGGTCTAGTGAGCTCTGGGGTCTTTTCTAATTACAACTTCTTCTTCATGGTTTCTCGGGTAATGATGCTCACAAAGCAATTATTGCTTGTCCCATTTATCTGATTCATCGAAGGAATGATACCTAGACAGTGCAAAATGAAACACTGCAGTTTGAATAGGCTTCATTGAAAAGACATTCTGTATCTATTAGATCCTGCATAATGTTCAAAGCACCATCTTGTTCAATGTGGGACACACAGTTCAGTCATTCAGTTCAGTCATTGCCATAACTTGTTGCTTTTTCCTCCATGATCAAAACAGCCTTATTTTATCACAGCCCCTGGACACCATACACATTCATTTAATGGAAGAGCAGTGTGAACATTAATCAAACGTCTCCTTTGTGCTGTATGAAAGAAAGTCGGTCATATGGTTCTGGAACAAATATGAGGGGGAGATATTATTTATTTGCGTACACTTTTTCTTTAACATAGAACACAAGTTTAGTTGCTTCCTTCTCAATCAGAAGAGTCCTTTGGTGTGTGCATACAAAACTGAGTGCTTATGGATTTATTCTGTTGTACAAATCTGCAGCAGCTGGAGTGGCCCACAATGCATGTAAACTTTGTGTATATAATTTGGTGACAAATCAAGCTTAATCATGCCGCAGCGTGACTGAGAAGAGGAGAGCAAGGAAAGAAGCATCTGGAGTCTGTACAGGCAACACACAAACAGGGAGGCGAGTTCAGTGACGAGAGTTAGCATGCAGGATGTAGGCAACAGCTAATGCTGAACTTCGGTAAATAAGCAAAGCTGGCGTGCGTGGAGTTTCTGTTTGTCATATATGGTTATGGGAGACGCGGCCCTCTCGGTCTGAGTTGTAGATTTGACAGACAGTTCTAGAAAATAAAATGCTATGAAATTAAATGTTACACATCTTTTCCCATACAATGGACCACT
>JAZGTI010013732.1:0-14630 GCA_036877585.1 Botia kubotai
ATAACTGAAGCCTAATAACTAAAGTTTATCTGTGAATCTGTGGCATAAAATATTTTGTGAAAACAGAAATGATTTGGTCTCTGGACTAGTAAGGCCGTAGTATATTATTTGGAGGTTCAGTTACAGTAGGGCCAAAACAACAACAACAAACCTGTCAAGATATTTCCAATACATATTCCTCATAGGTCCAGCCACTGGAAACACAAGCCAACTGAATGACACTCACTTTAATTTATTTATTTTTGGTGTACACTTTTGATTAGAGCCTTAGGCATGAAAGTCATGCTTATCTGATCAATTCCCCTTTCACAAGAGTCTGTGGCTTTAAGCTGGCAGAAGATTAAATGAGAACTAATGCGAGAGGTAATATCATTTTGAATGCTGTGTGATTGGTATGTCTGTCAACCTATGCTAGGCACGGGAAAATTAAAATTCATTACTTGTGAAAGAGCCCCCATGCTGAGGTAATGAGTGTGAGGATGAATTAGCTTTCATGCAAGGCTTCATTTTGGAATTAATACACATGTACCAGCATGTACACACACACACAACATGATAAAAAATGTCTAAATGTATAAAAAATATCCCAGTTCACTGCTTGAGAACTTGCAACATGATGAGAACAAAATCATAATCATATCTTCAATCAACTTTTGTAAATATTGTAATAAGTTTCAAGAGGAGTTTTAAAACCTTGCTGTATTTTCCACTTGTAAATAATGGTCAGAAATGTAATTATTTCAAATTGGAAAACTTTTAATTCAATTTACATTGTCACCAAAATTGTAGTAGTAACAGCAGGTGTTACAAAACAGTCACTTGTCAATTAAATCGCACCAAATACTGTGAAAACCTTACCGTAAGGAAGGTGTCATTTTTTAACACCAACTTAGGACCGAAGTACAGAAACTTTTGACATGTCTAGATGCAGATCATGTCCACCAAGGACAGATGAAGAGAAAAAGAACATTGGAACTACAGGGATACAGACGACCAAGTTGACAACCTAATTATTAATCACTGAAAATACAGCAACATCACATATTTTAATTAATTGCCTGACCATGAAAGTTACCATGGCCTATTTGCCAGGATGTTTGGGAGTAAGTCTAATAGTGTGGGCTGAAAATGAATATATTTAATTAGGACTAGAGGCCTTTGTTGTACCGGTCTACAATAGGATCGAAGGGTCTAGTCGAATCCCAGAAGAGCAAGGGTTGGTGTAATTTTTCAGGCCACTCTTTCACATACAACGGCAAATTCTTAGTTAAATTGGAAAGAACATGTGAACGCTGAGCTGCCTGTTTCTCTAGGGAAGCTCCGTTTTTGAGTCTATAGCTTTTCAAGAAGAAAATAGATATATTAAGGGCTCATTAAAATCTTATTGTGTCTTTCGCTTCCTGCGGAGAAGCCTCAAGTTCATCAACAACTTAGGAAGAGGTCTGTTTATGTAAAACTAAATATTCTATTATTATTTACACACACAGGGTTCCAAACCTATATGCCCTTTTTTTTCAGTGGAACAAGCAGGGAGTAATTTTCTAAGAATCATGAAGCTTTCATACAACTGACATTCATATTGACCAGAGCCATCAAGATCTATAAAGTCCAAAAGAAAACCCACCTTAAACAATCTAAAAAATTATCACTTCAACTATTCCTTCTGCACCTACTTCCTGTTTGCCACCATATTTAAATTCACACCACACCATGTGTTTCTTGCCAGTCTATCTGCCTTACTAGATGTTTCTCATTGTCATTGCATTCAAAACACTCAAGTCAAGTCAACTTTATTTATATAGCGCTTTTTACAAAATGTCATTGTTACAAAGCAGCTTTACATGTATGATATATTAGGTATACAGTTGAAGAAAATGTGTCATGTTGTGTTGAAGCAACACAACAAACAATCTGACAACTGTCTCTATGGTGACGCCTAGTGTTAATCTGAAACAACCTTGACAACGATTCAGACAAGTGTTGACAAATTATAACCTGCATGTGTATGTTAGAGGGGGGCAGATAGAGTTCTTAATGGACATGTTCCCATTCTGAGTTCAAATCCTGGGTGAAGTGTCCTTGTCCCCATTGTTGTAATAGCCATTTAATTTTTATATTGTTGTTTTATAATATGTTGAGTTGAGTCCGTTTTGCATCAATAATCTCTGTTTTCACTCTATTCTTGTTGACATCTGAGGTCCAAGGTACACAATCAACACACAATAAACAGTCAAGACATAAACCATCTAGGTATAAGATACATAATATAAAAATCTATAATATTTACTCTATTTACATTGAAGTACATTACGTGATGCACAATATTTATTTTTGTGTTACATAAATGTGATTAATTATTCACACGACACTTTAAAGTGTTGTGTACTGGAATACAATCACCATTAGAAAAAACACTTCATATATAATCTCATTGTGTCCTCCTGTTTGCTATATTTCTTATTATGATAGTCTTTTGAAATTCAATTTGAGCAGGTATTTGAAAATCCATAGGTAATTATCATAAGAGCAGACACTGGATTACTGTTGCCCGTGATTACTGTGAGTGAATCAATCCTGGTTAATGATTTGTCAGAAATAGACCTGATTCACTGCTGGTTCAGAAATGGAGTCTACATGTACAAAATGATAAAGTCGTCACATTTCCTGGGTTCCTACAAATATTCAGCAACTTCTATTCATGAAAAACTAGAGTCAAGACATAACAGACGTTATGAGACAAACTTGTTATGTTACTTAAAGAAATGTTACTTAAACGTTGCATATATTAAATTCAAAAACTGAAAGCCACCAATAACAACTGTCATTATGATGGAACCACATTTATAAACATTTCACATGAACTTTAACTGGTAGAAAATCAATGCAATACATTTTAGAAAGACAGCTTTACCCTTTTGGCTAATAGTGGTAACATTATTTTCCCAGTTTTTGCAACATATGTATGTAAAAAAGAATGTTTCTTAGAGAGGTTAAACAAATTATGACATCAACAACATATTTTCATTCTTTTGATCACTACAAATCTGTACAATTTTTATTCCATGTTGACTTGGGGGACTTTATAAAAGTCCCTGTGTTAATAGATTTCTAAAAAAAACAGAAAGTTTGTGTGGAACAAATTACAGGCTTCATCCTTTGTGTTTTATTAGGCTACACCACCAAACGGCTTTAGTTATGTTACAGCCATTATGCATGTTTTGCTACCTGCTAGTCCAGGGGTCAATAACCCTTTTCCTGGAAAGCTGTAGTACTGCACATTTTGTATGTCTCCTTTATTTGAATATTTCTGGTCTTTAAGCACTATATTAGCCGAGTTAAATCAGGTGTGTTAAACTCGGCAGACATACAAAATGTGCACTACTATGGCTATGCAGAAACATGGTTTCTGACCCTAGATGCATTTGGTATTATAGGGAGGGGCATTCTCATCCTGTAGAGAATCTGACTGGACAAAAAACTGTGGAACACTTGATCTGTTTGACAGAAACTGAACAACAGCATATATCTGCTAAATACCTTAGAAGTAACACAGAGTACAAGCCACAAATCTCAGATTGTGATTTAATGGGGTCTTTATCATCTATTTTCAGCATCTAACTTAAAGGGCTATGAATAGTAACAGTTAAATGTTAAATACCATCGCTATTGTAAATGCCGTTCTGCTTTTTCTATTCATAGTGAAGTGTGGCAAGAAAAAGGTGCGCTGTTTTTCACATTAGACGTTTTTACGTTGGCGACTAAAAAATAACCAGGAACTGCTCACAATGATGCACTAATAGTCTGAAACTGAATGGGTGGGTAAACCATGTCACAAGTACTGCTGAAGAAGAAATGAGACATATCCCATCCTTACGCACACATACACACATATACACCTTACCACTCTTAATGGTAGGGCTGTGTACTATCCCTGCCAGTAAATTATCGCCATGGGGTGCAAGGAAACAGGCAGCAGAACAGAGAATGGATTTCCCCTCTCTAGGTTTAAAAGCTTTAAAGTGCCTTTCTCTTCCCTTAAAGAGACAGCAGAGACGTGCGCCCGAAATACATCTAGACCACATAGCAGCTCAGAATGCTAATAGGTTTGCTTAAAACACCTCACAGCAGTATGAAATTATTGAAAATGGCAGGCCCTTTTTGAGTTAAACCCACAGGTGATTTTATAGAATCAAATTGCGATTCTGGTATCACTGAAGACACCTACCTTCAGACCTCTCTGCTTTTACAAACCACAGCTTTGGGCCTAAACTTTGGAACCCACTATATTCAACCATTTCTAAACAAAACAACAGCCTGCTTGGTCACTTAACAGAAACTGTTCCCCTACTGCTATCAAAGCACTCACGCTAGCCACAGCACATTGCATTAAGCTTGATACAGCTTTACTTGATCTTTCTACAACATTCATTACTGTCAACAATAAACTATTGGTGTCTTAGATTTCACAAATGGGTGTTTCCAGGTTTACAGAGTCAGCTGGAAAGGCTAACTGCAAGCTAACTGCTGGGGTTCCACATGCAGAGAGTGAAGGAAATAAAGTACACCCAAAAATAAAAATTCTCTTTTCATTTATTCACTTTTTTCCATATGATGAAAGTAAATGAGGACTTTGGCTGTCAAGCTTCAGAAACTAACAAGCAAACATAAAACAAAAAGTAAGTCAGTACAAGTTTGGATGAGGTAAGGATGAGTAAATAATAAAACAAATTTCATTATTGATTGAACTATTTTCACTGTATTTTTATTATTTGTTAAAATTCATGTATTGTTGTATCGATGTAGGTGTTCCCACTGGACTCCTGTGTCCCATTTTATCAGAGTATGTGAGCAGTTCTTGTCTGTGGTTCTATTCATAGTTACAACATTGCTACCACATAATTTTTACCTAACGTTGAACTCTGTTCAACTTTGTCACATAACCAATGGTCTGTGCTGCCCATGTCACCTTAAATTGACGCCCCCCATTAAAAATGTATAACTTCCGGTCACTTCTGTCAGTGTGGACGCCCATTTACTCTCCTCTAGCTACATAAGAACAACCATTCAGGTGTGTTTTTTTACCACTGCAATGCTGACAACAATCTCAACACTGAAAAATCTTTGTGTGCCACTCTGACACATCACAACCAATGTCCACCCACAGCCCCAAGCTCCTCTTCTTCCTCCTCCAAGTTAATACTTCCCTGACTTTTTTCACCAAATCTCCCACAGTCTCAAATCTCAGCTGAAGGTGAAGCAGTCTGCTGTCAACCCAGATCACCATCTGTCCTTTTTGCACCACTACAACTGCCTGGGCTTCATGCCATTCCGTTTCAAAGAAAATAAGACCGCTTTTTCGCTACCTCTCTGCTTAGCTGCTAATTTAGGGCAAAGTCATTTCATTGCTTGACTTCTGAAACTCTTTCTATGTTTGCCCACCACGGGTTCTGCCGTACAATATAACACATTTCAGTTCTATTGGAACACTGCTTGTCCAATTAGATTAGAGGATAAGAACTAACTTTAAATACAGTCAATGCTAACAATGTTGCATTTGGATTCCATTTGTATTTTTTCCATTCAATTGCAACAACTGAGACATTAAAGAGATCTCTTTTCTATGGGAAGTGTTTCTTTTATTTCCCACACACAAGACATTTCCAACCATAAAAGTTATAAAATGCATCAACAATACCTGTACAAAATCCAACAATGGTTTTCTCCTTACTCTGTTGCAGGTTTGTTATAAAATCAAGAAGGATGTGAAGCGGACTCTGCTCATAATGGATATTCCTAAGACCAATTTTTCAAAAGGTCCAGGTTTGCTTTCTCACAGGCAGAGGCTATGTAAATGCTTCCCAGCCCCTCTGGGAGATAAGAGGGGGCTGAACGGCACATTGTTTATTGGGAGTTGTGTTCAACATAAATCATCCGGCCACAAAGACAGAGAAGATAACTCACCTTTCACTTTGTTTTTCGTTGTGGCCTCTGAGAGCATCAAATGGAGAAGTGTAAAGATGAGGAACAGGGATGAAGGAAAAGAGGGAGAGAATGAGAGAAAAATATTTAGTGAATAAAACATCTTTAGGCAGAACAACATGAAACAGCATGGTTGTCCACTGTGTATGTTTAAAATAGGTCTGTCAGTTAAACATTAAACAAGTGATTTAATTTTTGAAGTGTTATTAACTTGGTACAGTGTCTTAGTATCACAGGCTCAAACCAAAAGGCGGTGAAATACAGAGATATACATTGCAACGGCCAAAGTTGTTGGTCTGACAATGTGTACTATACCACAAAATAAAAACAAAAATAAAAAACTTAAAGAATGCAGTCTGCGTGAACTAAATTAATGATGGACATATTTGATTGCAAAATACACTGCGACAGGCTTATTTATGTATGTAATTAATTTAATCAGCATACATAATGCATACAATCGACTGTTTTCATCCATTGACTGACAGCTGTGATTAATACATTAATAAACAAATAAACTCTTAATAAACTCTTTTAGAGTTTAAGGTTTGCTCATGTTGAATGCAAAAGCGTAATACTTTCATTACATCTGACCTTCTGCTTTGCAAGCCGCCTGCCATAAACATCGCCTTGATGAGGAGCGTAACAGACAATTTTATAGCACGCGCCATCTGTATAGACTTATTCACAGACCCAGCTGAATAATAATCACATACAACTCATTGTCAATATGAATATGGAGCATATGAGCTGTGAGGTTAGACTAAGAACAGAAATGACACTGCAACAATTCACACACGGAAAAATGACAAAAAATCCCTGATAAATGCTTTTGCATTCTTCTATTCCGAGGAAATATATTCAAGGTCATGAATAATTTACTGAGAACACTTTCTGACAACTTTCCCAACTTTGACAACATATAGTGAAACACAGGGTGAAAAGTGCAAATTATCTGCATGTGACAAAACAACGCTAAAGCAAGTCTCAGAATTCTGCACAAATTAAAAGAAAGTTTTTAAATAGTTGTTTGAAGAATATGACAGAGGGAAGATTGTACCTATGTGAGAGAACGTAATTTCACTTTCCTCAAAAATATACACAATGTACCTTCCCAAAGGAGAATTTTATTGCTCAGGTGTTGCTCATTTAAAGCTCAGTGAACTTAAAAAATGTGTTTACATGCACAAAATAAGCAGATTTTTAAAAACAGCTTATTATAGAAATTTGTTTTTATGCATTGACATGAAAATCACATAACTGGCTAAACAGAAAACATTGTTTACATGAGATTTTGAGATTTGTCAGGTTTTTTGCTATCCAAAAGAAACAACTGAGACTTAATGAAATTCTCACATAATTAACATAACAACATCAGTTTAACTTGAGGGTAAATACTCTTTTATTTTTCAAAATAACCTTGAAGCCCCTTTTGTGGCAGAGACAAACACAAGCAGTGCCACTGAGAAAGACGAAATTATGTTTCCATTTATTACCCTGTGTATTGTCATTTAATTCTCCAAACAGCAATTTGAGAGACGCCGCTTTTGTTGTACACAGCCAGTTCTATTAATACTCTGATGTCCTGTCATCTTAGAAAAACCTTGTACAGCTAGTAACAAGTTACACCAGCACTGGCAGTTAAATACCCTTGACCCCAGCACTAATGACGTTTCCTGGTGCCGAAACCCCATATTGCTTGACCCACTGCAAACATGTCGGTCTAGAATTTAACAAAGGAGTCACTGTTTTTCAAATTCGTTAAAACCCATCTTGTTCTGCTTTAGCCATCCCTCCATACACCCCCCACTCCCAAACCCCCCCACCTACATGGAAGTTATTAATCTATGACTCTCCGCAGTGTCGGAATTTAATAGTGTTGACAAAGTCAGACTCCACGATAAGATTCTCTTTGCTATAAGCAGAGAGTGTTTGCTCCATCCTGAGAGGAATACCAATGGATACAAGGATCCACTGGAGAGCAAACACTCCTAATCGAACTCTATTTGCTCCACTTTTAGTCTTTTCCTCTACGTTTTCCCTTTTGGGTTGTTTATGAGAATTAGTGTGACTGGCAAATAAAGAGAACTCAAAAAAAATGACAAACTCATAAAGAGGATCAATGCTGTATTTTACAAAGGCTGAATCCTAAGGCTGTGTGGGAACATGCCTTATTAATCGTCCTGTTTGACACCTCACCTTAATCAAAGAAACATGAATTTGCTAATTACAGTTTATTGAATTTTTTGTGTGAAATACTGATTATTCTTTCACGGTTTTCATTGTGTTCGACACTGTGGGGAATGCCCTGTCACACACGGTCTGGATAAATGGGTCATATTTCATCACAAAATCTAAATAAATTGTAATTTTTGGCACAAGCTGTTAATCTGCACCAGGGTACTAGTTAGTTCTCTCTGTTCCTATCTTTCTTTGATTTACTGCACAATATACCCACAACCAAACCCAAACCAAAACTTTTTAAATTGGACACTTTTATTTGTCCTGGAATGTCTCACATTTATTTTCCTAAAATTATAAATCAGAAAATGAAGTCAATTTTAAGGACCACAAAGCTTTTTAAAATTGTGACATTTTTATCATAATATAAAGCACCCCCCAAAAACTCATTTTTTTTCATGTGAAAACTATCGATTAAAACTGCAAAAAATGTTTACTTCACAGTTTTGTTGTGTTTTAATTAAAGTTGCTTTTAATTAAAACATTTTTTAATGTAGAATCTAATGACAATCTCTATTATTAACAATGAGAATTATGCAAAAACACCTTGGAAAGCAAAACACATAAAATATGCGGGCATAACAAGAACTGGGGAGGAACATGTGCTTAATTGTCATGAAGCTACCGTCACAAAGCACAAATTTTAATGGTGCTAAAAATAACCTTCACTTTCTTTATGCAAAATTTAATTGCCCATTTCTTTTATCTTTCTACGCTGGTGTGAAATGTGACACGGTCGTGTTTGTGTAAGATTCACCTGTCTATATAAAGGTATTTAAATGTAACAGTCAGGGTTGTACAATGGCAATTAGCAGGATTCCGCTCCTGGAGGTCCTCTGGCCCTGTGGTGCTCTGCGGTGGGCCCTGGTAAGCACAGTATCTCTTTTACCATCTCTCTTCCCAAGTTCTTGGAGACTGAAATCCCTTCTCACACATTCATCTATTTCTCTCTCCAGTGCTTTTTCTGGCAGGGCCTATTTCTGATACCTGCCTACAGGCAATGTGAGGGGAAGGGGGGGAAACAGTCCCCACGGTGATTAGTCTAACCAACCATGAGAAAGGGTTTGTCCTCCAAAGCAGAGAGAAAGAGGCACTCTGTAGACTCGCCCTCCAGTAAGCTCACCGGGCAAGCTGTGGAATCATACCTCACATTGCCAAACAGCAAGAGTCCCCTGGGCTCTTTGACTGCAACTGACCCGTCGTCAAAAAGTAACCCATCATTCTCAGGCCAAAGGGGTTAAAAAAGAATCTACCAGGAAACAACCACAGAAAAGCTTGTTGTTATTTTGATTTGAACTGATTCCAGTACTGGAGTATTGAACCTGCTTTTTCCAAAGACTGTTGTCAAGCTTTAAGGGTTTTAGTGTTTAATTCCAGTCTAGCCGTGCTTGATATTGGTGGAAAAACAATGTGGATTCCCTGATGTAGGATTCTCAAATAAGGCTAGCTTGAGACTACATGTGTAAAACTAAACATAGCCCTCATAACCAGAGCCGGTACACTGTCTGTTTGCTGTGTCTTAAAACTTTTTGCAATGTTGCAGGATTCTGAAGCTTTCCCTGGAAAAACTAGCTGCTAGAGCAACTGAAATCAGCAGTCGGCTAGTGTCCACTTAAGGAGACCTTCTCAGCCCAGGTAATACGAAGATTCTGAGGCAGAAGAAATAGAAAACACTCCATGTTTTCCATATTAGGACTGCAGAATGTGAGCTTGACGTTTATGTATCAGTACATTTTCCTGGAGCGAAACCGCATAGCCTGAACAAGAATTAGATCAAGAATGTAATTCTGAAGACAATTTTTAACATTATATTATATTACAGGCATATTCGAAGAAAAATGTTGAAATGCTAACAAAAAATAAGATTTTTATATTTTCATGAGAAAATGTGAGCAATAATGCTAGGGCATTGTGGATGGTTTCAATAGCATTACTATATTGTAGCTAAGGTGTACTGTGCATCGCTATGCAGTTCCAAAAGTATCCTGCTTTTGGTTGCTGTTAGGTTTTTACATACTAGCTCAGAAGAGACCACTAAAAGTCCCTGTAATATTCTGGTATCTAGATATAAATCAGGTCCTTCCTTTATTGCAAGCCAAAAACTCTTTTCACCCTTTTTATTGTACACTAAGCAAAAAAATCTGAATGTAATTACTTCTGAACTTCTGTTACCTCTTCTGAACAGGCATATTTGTTTATAGCACCTGAATACTTCACCACTAACACCTAGGGTTAAAAACTGGTTCAAATCCTTACCCCTAACTATGAGCAACAGTCATAGTCATTCTTAACTTAGCAGGAACCAGTAATAACATGATATTCTGTCCTTAGTGATTCCCCAGGGAAAGTCACCTGACATTATAAGCATGCCCATAACCGATGCCAAGCAGAGCAGCAGTTTTCAAGCCACGACATCCTTGACTGCGTGAAGTGACAGTCTGCACAATGTCACCCCATGCTGTCCTCCTCACCTGTGGCCAACGGCATGTGAATAATTCAACATCTCTGTATTATTAATGAAGTATGAGCTGTAAGTAATGGCCGATGCCGGGGGCCATTTACAATGACAACGACGAACACAATTCCAGGAGCAAGAGAAAGCCCATATAAACACCTCACCAGTTCCCACAGGAAAGTTTAACGCCTCGCACATTTGCCGTTTTTTATTTCCCAGCATTATCATAGCTAGAGTTGCGCTTAAAGGGCAGATTGAAATGAATGAATTGGTAAAAGGTTAAAGTTAAATTACGGTAGGAGGCCAAAATGCCTCAGTCGCATTTAAAGGACAATCCCACACTGGTAGAAAACAAAAAGTCTTTTTTAGTAAGAAATAAAAGTAATATTTTAAATACGTAACACGGATGCAAAAGCCAAATGTGACAAACCCATGTGGAAAAAAGATTAGGCTTAAGAAAATCTTTTTTTGTTTTATTATTTTGAAGGGAAAAAAACAAGAAAAACAAGCAGAACAAAATATTGCTAAATGTCGAACTGAATAATGTTCACATCTATAGACAGAGAAATGGCATTTTTCCTTAAACTTTAGTACAGAAACGCCTTTCCTTCAAAATGAGTCACAAGAGTGTTCCCTGTAGATGTGGTCAGTTTGTAGAAGGATCTTGCAGTGGTCGCTCAGCTAACGTGGAACATTCTTTAAATAAGCAGCTCAATGTTTGTTCTTAGCCCAGCATAAACAAATACTTGTTTGGACACCTCTGTCACCATTAATGATCACTAGGTAATGATTTAGTGGTTAAATCGCTTCTCTGGTTTTTTCAGATAATACTGTCTCTAAATCTTGTAAGTCCTAAATATTATAAACACAGATTGTATAGTGCCATTTTGATTTATTTACCCTTGTATCTAAAGCTTAAGAATTCATTTAATGACTCACCTCTTCTGACACTCTGTATCCCTGATATATCATTGTGTTTTACAACTTATGTAAACACATCACCACAACCTCGAACATCATTGGTGTAAAATATATTGAGACAGTTGATGATTAAAAAAATTAATGATTAATTAATTGATTAATTAAAAATTAAAATGTTTATTTCAAAGTTTGGCTAAACTTTCAAAGTTCTGACTAAAAAGTACTCAACTCATGCAGAGCATAATTTGCAGATTAGCCAGTTTAACCTACAATGCACTGAAGTAATTACACTAGATCCTACATAAATCCTACACTAGGGTCCCTACCCTAGTTGCACCTGCGAGCCCATAGATTCGCTCCCACTTTTCACTCTAGTAGCTACACCCTTCTGGCTCCGCCTCCAAACAAAACACAGCCTTCATTCATGACATGGTTGGAGCTTCAGAAAATGCTTTGACATTAAGCTCCCCTTGCATGCATCCCTGAAGCACACAGCATGCAGATAACAGGAACCTGCAGGGTAATGGAGTATTCAACCTTCCGCAGTCCTTATCTGACACCTCCCCAGAGGAATGACGGCCTGTCAACACAGCATCTAGCTCTCACCTCTGACATATGTCTACAACACTGATGACATTGGCCGCTGTTTGTCCGTACACAAGTAAGCCACATTCAGAAGTGCTGAGCAGCCAAAGTAAAGGAAGCTGGTCAGAGCTGCGCTGCTTTAAGCTATTTGCATGTGCATGCGAGTTCAACATGTTGCCTGGGAGACATTTATGTAACAATGCAATTGCATTGTGCCCCAATAATTTGGACTCTCAAGCCGCTCTTAAGCAAAATGTCATTGCATTAGATAACAAAAATAAATAAATAAAAATAAATGGCATCTGTAAACAAATGATGCTAGACGTTTTCTCAGAATTGGCTTCACTTTCCTGAGCCATTATTGCAACTTTTATTAGATATATGAAGTCTTATCAAGTAGATTATGGACCAAATTCCATAAGTTTAATAGTAAAGTATTTTTTTACCCAAACAACTGTCAAAACAAAGCTTGAAAATGTTTTGTGCAACTTTTCTTGAAAATAAATATTGTTTTGTTTAATATTTTGTTATTCAAGTATCCAAATACTTTTTGTAGATTAAAATTGGTTGAGAAATGACGTGATACATGTACAAACCACTGACCGATTTTACCCTCCCATCCCCCAACCCCCTCAACTAATCATCTCTTCTCAAAATGTTCAGTTAATACGTTTTTAGCATGCGGGAGAACCCTGCAGAACATGGAATGACCCACATGCAACAGATACATGTGGTCTTTTGGCCCAAGAAATGGCGAGTTCTATCCATCTAATTTCATGTTTCGAACTGTCTCATGTCATTGTGACCTTCTCAAAGTCAGTGCCCTAAATCGGTTTTCATCCGTGTAAGCTGTGACCTTTCCAGCTTGGAGGCTTTTAGCCTTACCTGCAGCACCATACAGCTCCACCACCTGCTCCAAAACCACAGCCTGACGGAGAACTAATGCTTCAGAGATCAGCAGAGCTCATTCATGCCCTCAAAGGTGGTCTATGGCATTTGTGTATTCAACCTTCTGAAATTCAACTTCAATAAACGGGGAAGGCTGTTTTGACACCACAAGACATTATATGATGATATGACGGCACACAAAGCCGTGTAAACTGCTGGTCTCATTTTAGAAGCTTTTAGTTTTGCTCTTTTTATTGAAAGGGCAGTAAAAAATTAAAAAAAGGAAAACGGTTTTTGATAAATGGAAGAGATTAAATTAAGATGGGTGGATAGATGGATGTTTCGCAAACAGAAGCTTAAATTTAAATCAATCCATTTTTTAGTCGTTTCTATGAGAGAAATGGATAGTTAGGTAGATAGACAGGCAGACAGACAGACAGATAGAAAGGCAGATGGATGGATACTTATAATACCTAGTTCAAACACTTATAAAAAAAAATTTTGGGGGGGAAAAATGAATTCATTATATTACAATAATACTACACTTTCAAATGTCTGAATCAAATGAACAGTTTGATTTGTTTAATACAGCACAGCATGGAAAACAGCCAATCAGTCTGGCAGTGTTGTCATTAAGGAAGGAAGTGGATGTTATTCCACACAAATACATAAATATCACAATTAGCAAAGCACAGAGAAGAATTATAGCATATAATAGATGAGATTGCTGGTAATGGTTGGTGCATCTGTGCATGGCATGAAATAACAATTGTGATGTCATATTACTAAGAATAAAAAATGGGGACTAAGATGCAATGAGATTACATATCATCTCCGTTCTCCTGGACAGCTGCACAGATAAACAACTGCAGACTTTGTCCAGAGTTCCATTACATACATTACAATTACAATTACATTAACATGGCTGGGATGATGTACAAAGGAATCTTGGAAATGTAATTTCTGTGTTCATTTTGGTTTAAATTTTTTTATTTTGTACCATGCGGGGTTTCATGTTCACCATGAACATGGTTAAATTTACATGGTTTTCAGTACAAAGAAGTAACTATCTATTACAAATATGAATTTTGGGCAATATTTGAATGGCCATTTGAATCATGAATATCATTATGTGTTCACACCATTTGACAACCTGAACCAAACTTGACTCTCAGACATAATCCCTGCAATGTTATTTCCAGTTTTGTGGTAGCTTCCTGCATGTTGGTTATACAACGCTGTTTTTGGTGATTTTTATATAATATATAAATATTAGGTGATTTGTTTTTCCAGGAATTTTTTTTATGCTGGTTGAAAGTCACATTCTGATAGCAATCACTTGTCTTGCTATTTATGTATGTATTAAAAAATTAAGCACAACTTGATTTTTTCTCCAGAATGTCTGTCAATTTTCTTTGGGCCTTTGGGTGACTGCAATCATACCCACATTTCCAGCTACACCCCTAATTAAAGGTAAAATTACAATATAAAAAGTACTCAAAAGAAACGTGTGGTACACTTCTACAATATCCACTTATTCTGTATTCTGACGTATTCTGTA
>JAZGTI010013733.1:0-14629 GCA_036877585.1 Botia kubotai
CAGGAGCTCAAAGGGGGTGAAGCCGGTCGAGGCCTGGGGTACCTCCCTGATGCCGAAGAGGACGTAGGGGACCATGAGGTCCCAATCCCTCTTGTTTGAGCGTCTGGTTGAAACGCTCCACCAGGCCATCGCTCTGGGGGTGGTACACAGTCGCCCTCAACTGCTTCACCCGCAGCAGCGCGCACAGGTCAGCCATAATCCGGGACATGAACGGCGTCCCCTGGTCAGTCAGGATCTCCGAGAGTTGGCCGACTCGGCTGGCCAGCAGAAACAGCTCCTGGGCGATGGCTTTCGCCGTGGCCTTCCGCAGGGGGACTGCTTCCGGGTAGCGGGTGGCGTAGTCAACCATGACGAGGATGTGTTCATGTCCTCGGGCAGACTTTGGCAACCGCCCGGTCCATCCCAATACGCTCGACGGGTATCTCGATGATGGGAAAGGGGATGAGCGGACTGGGCGGAGGCGCCCGGGGCACCCTCCGGCGTGCGCCGCTCCTGGACCACCCTCCGTCCTTTCCCCGGCCTCCCGGTGTTAGACGGCGTCCGCCAGTTCGATCGCCTCCACGAGGTCGAGTACGGTGGCGTGATTCCTTATCCCGACCGCTCGGCGGTGGGAACGCGGCAGGGTTCGGTGGAGGCGATCGATCACCACCCGTTCGGTGACCTGCGCAGCGGTGGGGTCCCCCTCGAGCAGCCAGTGCGCCCGCTGTGCCTCGCCTGTGAGAAGGGGTGCCAGCAGCTGTGCCCAGTCCTCGTAAGCCCACCCCTCACGAGTCGCGGTTGTTTCAAAGACCCGCAAGTACGCCTCCACATCGTCGTCTGCCGTCATCTTGGGCAGCAGACGAGTGGCTTGCACGCGGGGGTCGGGCAGCGGGGCATGGCGGCCAGCAATGGCGTGCAGGGTCGCAAGCTCCTCTTCCGTCCGGTTCTGACGGGTGGCGCGATGTTCGAAGATCTGCTGCTGGCGGACGCTTACCTCGGTAAGGCGCTGCAAGATCTCCTCCATGTCCGCGGGGGGAAAGGCGCGCCGTCCTCCGCTGTGAATAAAGGGAACAGAAAAAAATGTTTTAGTAGGGTGCCGCCTACCTTTGTCGGTGACTCTTCACTAGTTTGCCCGCATTCTCCACCAGTTGTCACGGGTGAAGAATCACGCAACAAGGTAGGCTGTGAAGAAAGACCCCGGAGGGTGGATTTATTATGTGAACAGACGTGTAGTGCGGGTGTGTGGCAGCCGGTGTGGCTGGTGCGGCTGGTGAGGCTGGTGCGTGGCAGCCGGTGTGGCTGGTGTGGCTGGTGTGGCTGGTGCGACTCCGTGTCCTGTGTACCCCTGTGCTGTGAGAGTGGATGTCCGTAACGCTCGCTCAGTCGGCGGATCGGTCACTCGCTGCTCACTGCCAGATAGGGTGGAAAAAACACACATTAGTCACAGTCTTTTGCCTTCTGACTCAGTTCTCGCGAGGGCGAGAGCTGGCGGCGTTATACGGCCGCGTGGTGATGCGGTCCAGCTGTGCCCGGTCCGCCGATGATGAGCTGGTGCAGGTGCGGCGCCTCGGTTGCCAGGGCGACGCTGATCAGCCCGGAGAGACTCGTCACAGTATGTATGCATGTATGTACCAGGATTTCATTAAAAAACACAACAAATTCCTCAGGTTTTGATAACGACTATGTATTCTGTTAGTTTGGTGAATTTATGAGTCTCACTGGGCCTAGAAGTAATGTACAGCTGAGTATCATGAGCATAACAATGAAAACTAACTCCATGTCTCTTAATAATCTCTTAATAATCCCAGAGGTAGCATGTACAGGGTGAAAAGTAGAACCCAAGCACTGAGCCCTGCAGTACTCCATACTGGACTTGTGATCAGTATGACACCTTTTTACTCACAGCAACAAACTGGAATCAGTCAGATAAATATGATTTAAACCAGTGCAGTTCCATTTATGCCAACATAAGTTTCAAGCCTATTTAGTAAATGCTGTGGTCAATAGTGTCAAAGGCTGCGCTAAGATAGGCCACGATCGACTGACAAGAGCAGATCATTTGTCACTCTGATGAGAGCAGTCTTTATACTATGACTATGGTATGAATCCTGCCTGGAAATTCTTGCAGATACCATTTCTTTCCAGAAATGAACATATCTGAGAAGACACCACCTTTTCCAGTATTTTTTAAATAAAAGGTCAATTTGAGATGGGTTTGTAGTTTACTAGTTCCCTGGGATCAAGTTGGGGTTTTCTAATAAGAGGTCTGATAACAGCCCATTTGTAAGGTTTTGAGACATATCCTAACACCAATAATGAATTAATAATACTATGTGGAGGATCTAAAATTTCGGGCAGCATCTCTTTAGCAACCTGGTAAATATCTAGGATCTAGCATACATGTTGTTGATTTAGATGATTTGATTTTTTTTGACAGTTTATCCCTATCTATAGTAGAGAATGACTGGAGTTGTTATGAAGTTATGATGCACCATCTGATATGATTGTGTTGCAGGCAGTTGCATGTTTATGATTTTTTATCAGGCAGTATCTGTTTTGTTATTAAAGAAGTTTATAAAACCAACAATATTATGATATTGACAACTATCAGAAGCAGATGGCGCTTTATCTGGTTAATTTAGCCACTGCTAAATAGATATCTAGGGTTGTTTATTGTTCTTTTAAAAGCCTTGAATACCTCCAGTTTTGTTTGCTTCCAGTTATGTTCCATTTTCCGGGCTGCTCTTTTAAGGCGTGGGTATGCTCGTTATACAAGTCCTTTAACAAACAGATGATGCTAACAGGTGGGATCTTTTTTGCCAGGTTTGAGTGATCAAGGAGTGGCTGAGGGAATCCCAGGAGCTGGTTTCAGATGCTGGATGCAGGTAAGCAGACAGAACACAAACACAGGGGAGATAAAGGAGATTGTATAACTTGGAATTATGGAATTAGGTAAGCAGCTTAGCATAAGTATAAGTCCTTTTCCAAATTGGAGACCAGACAATGTAACCATGTGAAACATGGAACATAGGGTGAATTCTGTATTTTGAGAGGAGCTTGAGTTCATAGGTGACTGGGTTTACTTGACGGATGATGGGGAAGGGAGCAATGAATCTGGGACTCAGCTTCTTGCAGGGAAGTCTCAGTCGGATGTTCCAAGTTGAGAGAAATACCTTCTCTCCTGGATGGAAAGTAGGAGTGGGGGCTCCCCAGACATCTGCATGATGTTGATGACGTTGTACTGCACGCTGAAGTTGTTGGTGTGCTGAGTCCCAGACCTTCTCGCTCTCCTGGTACCAATGCGTGACTGATAGAACATCCGAGGGCTCCCCTTGTCCAGGGGAACGGGAGGTTGATAACCAAGTACACATTGAAAGGGAGTGAGATCAGTGGTAGGCTGAGAGAGGGAGTTCTGTGCATACTTGGCCCAGGCAACAAAGCAGTTCCGGTGGCTGTGGCAAAAGGTACAGAGGTATCGACCTATCTCCTGGATTTTCCTCTCGGTTTGTCCATTGCTCTGTGGGTGGTATTCAGAAGATAGGCTCACTGTCACACCTAGGAGTAAGACGAAAGTGATATAAACTGAGGACCTCTATCTGATACAGTGTCTTCAGGGATGCCAAAGTAGTGGAGCGCACATAGGGACAAAATAAAGGAGATTTTAGCCATCTCGATGCGGTTGCATCTCTAGGGTGAACGAACATTGCAGAAGGAAGCTGTTGCAATTGTCTGCTGAGCCAAGGTAGGGTGCTGGGTTGACCATGGGACTGGCAGCGTGGAACGGTCCAGGTGAAGAAGTGACAAGTGCTGGTCTCGGCGTGGATGTAACAGGTGGATGTGTGTGAATCCACCAGCTCCTGGTAGAATCTATACCTGTTTGATTCATGATGTTATGGTCTGGTCTTCCGTAACGATAAGTCAGACTCAAAACACAGATATAATTAAAACCAAACAGGCGGTTTTTATTGTACATAGGAATGCAAGGAACTGGAAGTGGGTGAGTACTGGCAAATAGTAAGTCCTTTAACAAACAGATAAAGATACTGACTGGTGGGATATCACACAGGGGAGACAGAGAACTTGGAATCATGGAATCAGGTAAGTAGCTTAGCAATTATAAGTCCTTTTCCAAACTGGAGACCAGACAATGTGACCGTGTGAGTTATGTGCTCTTATAGTGTTGTGCTGGTGATTAACGGTATGAATTTTAGGTGTGTGTGGTTAGAACTCAGGTAATTGTGATTGTTGATTGGTGTAAGAGCCTGGTGTTAGCACGTGTCAATTAGCATTTATTGTAAATATCATCTACATACTAGCAACACTTAGTGGTAAAAGCAATCTACTATTAAAACTTACTTTGGTGTAAATAGCGTCTACCTTCTATTAACACTTGGTGTAAATGAATGATATTATATTAGTGCAAAGAAAACGTTTTTGTCACTATTTACAATTTGTGAAAAAAGCTGCTTCCAAAAAAGGGGATAGAACACAAGAAACCAACATAAGAAATAGAACATGATGTACAGTGCACAATTGGTTTTAGAATGCAGGGAATATTTGTGATTGCAATATTTCCCCATTTGGTTTGATGCTGTATCTCACCATACTCATATACACTCAAGATTTCAAGGAGTAGTTGACCCAAATGTGAACATTTAGTCATGATTTATTTTAGAAACATATGAGTTCTTGTGTTGAAGACAATGTTTTTTTATAGCTGACGTTTAATACGGAACACAAAAAGAGATGTTTTGAAGACTGTGATTATCACTGCCCTTTACATACAATGAAGGAGAATGGAGACAGATGCTGTCACACTCCACAAAAGCCATAAAATTCCCATTAAAGTTATCCATATGACTCTTGCACTCAATCACAACATTATAAAAACAGGTGAAGTAAATATAACATAACATAAATATAATTATATCCTTGCAATAGCATCTGTCAATGAGTAATTTATTTGGCAGCAAGTGAACAGTCAGTTCTTGAATTTTATCTGTGTAAACAAATGGGCAATTGAAAAGATGAGTGACTTTGACAAGGGCCAAATAGTGATGGCTAGATGACTGGATCAGAGCATCTGTAAAATGGTCTTGTAGGGTGTTTTGTACAGTGGTTAGTACCTACCAAAAATTGGTGGAAGGACAACTGGTTAACTTAGTGGAGGGACAACTGGTGAACTGGCTTAAGGGTCATAAAAAAAACACATTTTCTTTTAGATCAGGTAAAAAGAAGGTAGACCAGCAAAGTAAGTGTTATGCTATGGGCAATGTTCTGCTAGGAAACCATGGATCCTGGCATTTATGTGGATGTTACTTGAACACAACCACCTACCTAAAGATTGTTGCAGACCATGTACACCCTTTCATGGCAATGATGTTCCTTGATGGCAGTGTCCTAGTTCAGCAGGATATTGCACCTGCCACAATGTGAAAGTATTCAAGAATGGTTTGAGGAACTTCAGAAATTAATTAAAGAGATGTGTGACCTCTAGATTCCTCAGATCTCAATCTGGTTGAGCATCTGTATGCATCTGTAGGGATGTGCTGGACTAACAAATCCGATCTGCTGAGACCCCACTTCACAATGTGCAGGACCTAAAGGATCTGCTTCTAATGGCTAATGGCTAATTGTGCCACATACCACAGAACATGTTCAGAGGTTTTGCAGAGTATGTGTTTTGACCCATCACAGTTGTTCTATCAGCACAAGGGGGACCTACACATTATTAGGCAGGTGGTCCTAATGTTGTTGCTGATCAGTGTATATCGAGTCTTTTAAAGCTGATAGCTTTGTCTGTGACAGACCAAAATTTTAACAATCTATTAGCACTGACTTAAATTAAGAATAATAAACAATAAGCGTAAGGAGCATGTTTTCACCAAATTTACATGTTTGGGAGCGACTGCATAAATATGCACAGTGGTAAATGAATGCAAATTGCACCTTGCTAAATTGCATATTAAATGGTGCAGTTAGAAAGTTATTTTAGCACATGCCAATTAGCAATGTAGAATCTTACTGAGCTGCAGGTAGGTAAGTAGATAATAGAAAGTTTAATAAAGAAATCCATCATATTCCCACTAATTTAGGGTGATCCAGGTTGTGGATGTAATATTAATTAAATTAATATTAATAAATTAATAGAAAGAAGATCTAGCTGACCTGGAAATGGTTCTTGTATCGGGTGCAACTAGAGCTGAGTCTCAGGGGTCATGCTGTCCCGTCTTCCCACCTTCTGGTCTGGATAAAGTCAGGATCATGCTCACTACAGGAGATTGGAGAAATAAAAGACAGACAGACTTAGTGTGGAGCCAGTACGTATGTTCTAATAGGAAGTATTCTTGGTTCCGATTTACTTATTTAATACAGTCTAACAATCCCTTAAGGGATTTGAGTAATAAATCCATAGGACAATGTGTAGGCTAGATTGAAAGATGGGTCTTTAATTTAGATTTAAACTGACATAGTGTTTTTGCCTCCTGGACAACATTGTGAAGACTGTTCCAGAGTTTGGGTGCCAAGTTTAAAAAGGATCTTTTAAAATGAAAAAATACCAACAACAGAAATAAGCAGAGTTAGGATAGCTAAATGTGAGAGAACATTGCTGTAATGACTATATTGTATCGCAATAAGTAGCTTTAATAATTAAAAATGAATCACAACTAGTTGGTACAGAATTTATTGGGGAAAGGATTTATTAACATTATTGCCTGAAGTTATACATGAAATGGTTACAACAAAGATACATATAATGGTAAATGACATATACAATTAATTTTAAACAGTGTATTTGAAGAATATTACCATATGGATAAAGAGTAGAAGATAAAGAAAGATAAGAAAAGAGAGGGCATTGAGGGCCTACAGCTCGGATAAAGAAGAAGAGCATAAAGTAAATGCAGAATCCAAGAGCAGTGCTCAAGGAAATGCACCCAGAGAATAGAAGACGAATGAGTAGAGTGCAAGGGAAAAAGAGCTCAAGAAAAAAAACAGAGCATATCTTACCTTTTTATTCTTTCCTTGACCACGTGATGAAAACCAAGCTAAGACAACTAAAGCGACCAATCAGAAGACCATCTTTAACCCCTGCTGTACTGGACAAATGGCATGTTGCTATGTTGTGACATAGCAATTAATACCATTTAATATTTAACCCTACACGACTATACATTGTTTAGACATAGCATATACAAGGTAAAAACCAGAGTCCCAAGCACTCAGCCCTGCAGCACTCCTTTCTGCCGGGCTCCCCCTTTGCACTCCTACAAAGGTATTATTATCAGAGCATGTGAGCAGAATATACTGTCACGAGAGGGTAGTGTCATTTTACCAGTGTTATCCAGTACAGCAGTACTACAGCATATTACAGCACAGTATGTGATGCTATTGCAAACAAGCATACGTAGACTTTCCCTGTCTGAACGTTATTTGAGCGGACTTTGCTTTTCCGGACTTTGCTCAATGGAACGCACATTCATAGAGCGGAATATTGAGCGGTGCATCACACATTGAGCGGCAGATATTTTTCGGTCGTTTATCTATTTCGAATCTCTATAAAAATCGGCTGACTGTACACTAGCCTTGCCAAGCCCCCCTTATCATAACTCCCAACTCCTTATCATAACGCTTTGCTTATGTTTGTTTGCTTCCAGTTATGCTCCATTTTCCGGGCTGCTCTTTATAGGGTGTGAGTATACTTGTTATACCAGTGTTTCTCTTTTTTGAACTTTTTTGGCTTAAGTACCCTTTATATGATTTTTCAGGCCAAGTACCCCTTAACCAGACAACAACATTTAGCTTTAAAATACAGTGAAATGATAACAAGCCCAGAGGCTGGAGAAACAGTGTAGCAGCCAGCAGGTGCCAATTTGAGTCCTGAAAAATAAGCAGGTTTATTTTTTATATAAACATTTCTGTATTTAGCTTTACGCAACTATGTAAATCTCTTAAGTAATAGGCATATCAGTTAAAGGTAAATCAGTTAAAGGAATGTGTTTTTCAGTTCAATAAAAGTTCATTGTGATCTTTTTTTTAACCTTTTTTGAACAGTTCATTTTTTTCAAGTTTCAGTTTGTTTTAACTAACAGTTACGTTTTCATATATGTCTTTGTTCAAGTCTAGTATGCCCATTTGTGTCAATTTGTCAGTGATTCTTTTAATAGGATACATGGGCCTGTCCTTCTCTTAAGATCTTTGACATTTTTGGTGGCAGGGAAGCTATCACACTATTTTCAAGGCAAAGTCTGTTTCGTTTTAATCTGGGTCATTGCTGAAAATGAGATTTCACAGATGCAGGTAGAGACAAATGGAGTAGGTGTTCCAAAGCCCTTTTCCCTAGCTTAAGGTGCTCTCTCCTCACACACACTCTGTCAGGGAACAGTTTTCAAAAGTAGTCTGTGGATAAATCCAATAGCTCCTTCAGGTAAAAAGGTAGTGTACCACGGTTGCTTTGGGAAAGTGTAAATGGATTTCTAACCCAATCCAGTTGCTCAGACTTCTCTGTTACATCAGGGAAGTATGATTTAAAACTAGAAATCACGTTAGCTAAGTGTCCATCCAGAAAGGTTTTTACTGTGTCTCCATATTCTCACTTATGACGAAACTATGAAACTGAGGAAAACAGCTAAAATTGCTCCCGGCACACAGTCTCTTCCATAGCTCCACTTTCTTGAGGAAACTCTTTACTTTATGACTTTATGAAGTTTATTGCCTTGACAGCGTCATTTAAAACAGAATTAAGCTTTGGGCTCATCTTCTTTGATGCCAGGGCTTCTCTGTGTATAACAGTGTGTCCACAGGATGTCAGGATTCTTCTGTCTATGTATGTAATGAGGCCTTTGATGCAACCCGTCATTGATGCTGCATCAGTGCATACATATACAGGATTTCCAGCTGATTTCATGTTCAGAGAAAAAATGAACTAACAATGTTGAAAATATCCTGTCCAGTTATTCTCCCCTTCAGTGTTTTGCAAGTATGTGTTCGCAAATGTCACCGAATGTATCCACATATCTTGCAAAAGCAACCAATTGCGCCTGTCAACTGACATCAACCGATTCATCCAATTGAAGTGAAAATGATTCACCAGCCCTGAGTTTTTCACCAATTGCTCAACTATATCAGTCCCCATCTTGTCAATTCTCTGCGAAACTATGTCATTTGACAGCGGTACAGTTTCGATCTTGTCTGCTGCTGTTTTATCCACCATGGTCTCAGCGAGCACAGCTGCAGCAGGAGTTATCAGTTTCTCAGCCAGGCTAAATGGCTTTTTAGCTTTCGCCAAAAGTATAGAGACAGCATATAATGCTTTAAGTGCTTTTGCTGATGCACTTGTGACTTTTCTCATGTTCTTTTGACTTGATGTAAATTCATGAAATATTCTTCTGAAAAACTGCAATGGCTTCATTGCACTGTTAGCTAAAAGCTCACTGCATCAAAAGCACAGTGCTGATGGAGGGTTATGTGAAGTAGATGTAAATCCCATCCCTATGTATTCATAACAAAACTGGCTGTATTTTTGAGGCTCTGATTTGTTTTTGTTTTTTGGCATGTTCGTATTCTGTCGGAGGAACTTGCCCTCTTTTAAGGAGCCACCTGTCCATTTTATCGCAACCTCTCCTAACCTACATTATTTAGCACAAAGACACTGCTCCTGATTCCGGATCCGGTTCTCAGTAAATAACTCCAATAAATTGAAGTGCATTTTAAATATATGACTTAATTGTTAATTTATCTTTGTGTAGTCCTAATTTCATATAAAAATACAATAACCTATTTTCATGATTTATTCCTAAATATCAGTTTCCACTTTCTGTCACGTACCCCCTGCAGTACCTCTATCTGAGAACCGTTATTATACCACGGTTCTGGGCTGCTGATCTTTATCTTCTTTAAGCATAGAGAAGCAACTTTGTCTAAGTGTTAGAAAAGAGGGTGACAATGTAACATTTTCTGTTACATTGTCAATGTTTAAAACTTATCTGTTATGCTAAGCAATTGAAACAGTTTAGGTACAGTGAGGGGAAAAAAATTATTTGATCCCCTGCTGATTTTTGTACGCTTGCACACTGACAAAAAAATAATCAGTCTATGATTTTAGTGGTAGGTTTATTTTAACAGTGAGAGTGTTACAGAGGAGACCTCCACCCCGCCTCCTCCATGCCACCAGAGGGAACTTAACCCTTAACACTTTTAAAAAAAGTTATAAATTGATTTGCATTTTAATGAGTGAAATCAGTATTTGACCCCTTTGCAAATCATGACTTAGTACTTGGGGCAAAACCCTTGTTGGCCCTTGTTGACCCTTGTTGACCCACAGAGGTCAGGCATTTTGTCCCACTCCTCTTTGCAGATCCTCTTCAAGTCATTAAGGTTTATAGGTTGACATTTGGTAACTCAAACCTTCCTCCACAGATTTTCTATGGGATTAAGGTTTGGAGACTGGCCAGGCCACTCCAGTACCTTAATGTGCTTCTTCTTGAGCCACTCCTTTGTTGCCTTGGCCATGTGTTTTGGGTCATTGTCATGCTGGAATACCCATCCATGACCCATTTTCAATGCCCTAGCTGAGGGAAGGAGGTTCTCACCCAAGATTTGGCCCTATCCATCGTACCTGTGATGCGGTGCAGTTGTCCTGTCCCCTTAGCAGAAAAACATAAGCATCCCAAAGCATAGTGTTTTCACCTCCATGTTTGACGGTGGGGACAGTCCTTCACAGTGTCTTACCAATTGTTTTCTTGGTGACTGTGGTCCCAGCTGCCTTAAGATCATTGACAAGATCCTCCCATGTAGTTCTGGGCTGATTTCTCACCGTTCTTATGATCATTGAAACTCCACGAGGTGAGATCTTGCATGGAGCCCTAGACAGAGGGAGATTGACAGTTATTTTGTGTTTCTTCCATTTCCAAATAATCGCACCAACTGTTGTCACCTTCTCACCAAGCTGCTTGGCGATGGTCTTGTAGCCAAGTTGTGTAGGTCTACAATCTTGTCCCTGACATCCTTGGACAGCTCTTTAGTCTTGGCCATGGTGAAGAGTTTTGAATCTGATTGATTTCCCTTTAAGAGAGTGCTCCGAATCTCAGCTCGTTACCTGTATAAAAGACACCTGGGAGCCAGAACTCTTGCTGATTGATAGGGGATTAAATACCTATTTCACTCATTTAAATGCAAATCAATTTATAATTTTTTTAAATGCATTTTTCTGGATTTTTTGTTGGTATTCTGTCTCTCACTGTTAAAATAAACCTACCATTAAAATTATAGACTGATCATTTCTTTGTCAGTGGGCAAACATACAAAATCAGCAGGGGATCAAATAATTGTTCCCTCACTGTAGATAATAAAACAATCTTTAGTGGCAGAAGTTGTTGTTTTACTGTATTTGTAGCAAGGAGGTAATTTTGCAACCATGGGTACATGTATTAAACAGGACACCAGATAATGATTTGAAATGTCTTTACTCTGCTGCAGAATATTAATGTCATTAACATTTACCTCATAGGACAGTATCAGATCTGAAGTATGATTACGAAAATGAGTGGGTCCTGACACATTGTGAAACCCTAATAGTTTAAAATGTCTTTGAAAGCCAACCCCAATACATCTTTATTATTATCCACATGGATGTTAAAATTACCAGCAATTGGGACTTGATCTGTTGCCAGTACTACTTCTAATAAAAAAAGTAAATTATTTGATAGCAAATTACAATGTCCGAAATTGTACTAGCAAGTTCAATTCAATTAAATTTTATTTATATAGTGCTTTTTACAATGTTACTGTAACGAAGACACTGTGGCGTGAGGATCCATCTGCAACACTTTTATTTGTGTCGAGTAACAGGTAAGGGTCAAAACCAGCAAACAGTAATATAAGAGACTCGACAAAGACGTAATCGATATCACAGGGGTGGATCGAGGCAGGCAGCAAACAATCATCAACGTTAAACACGCACAGTTCAGGGCAGGTGGCAAACATTTAAAAACGTAACCCAAAACCAGAGTCAAAAGGGCAGGCAGCGAATAATCAAAAACCATAGACAATCCAAAAATGTAACCAGGCAAACAACAGATAAAGAACGCTCTGAAATGCATGCGAGAGGAAATACAAGATGTATGTGATGGGTGGCCAGAGCTAGGGTTGTCATGTACCTGAGTGAGTACATGCTTCCTGAAGGGTTCAGGTACATATGTGCGATTCTCAGGGCACTCGACTAGGCATGGTTGAGATTCATTAGCTTGTTGAATCTCTGTGTGGAGACCCACTGTACAGGGGCTACTAGGACTTTCTCGGGAATGATTGGCTCGAGGAAGTCTGATTTGGGGGCAGGATCTGCCTGTCTGGACAAGGCATCAACCTTAGCATTCTTGGAACCTGGATGATAGGTAACAGTAAAGTCAAAACGAGTGAAGAATAGGGACCAGCGAGCCTGACTAGGGTTTAATGCAGAGGTGGTTATCTTTTCACCAGAAACAACTATAGTGACAGGTGAGTTAATAACATTACTGATCTTATTAGTGGTGGAAGCTAAACTCACCGGAGCACGGTCTGTGTTGGGTTGAACCGGCCAGGAGGATCTCATATGACCGGCTTGTCCGCAATAGAGACAGAGCCCCAAACAGTAACATCGTTCTCGTTCCTCGGTAGATAAACGGGTGAAAGTTGACTTGCATGGGCTCAGAGGGTGCTTGCCCACTTGTGTCTGGCAGGAATATTAGTTCGGCAAGGTAGCCGGGAACGAATGACAATACAATCTGAATGGAAAGCTGTACTCATTTAGGGACCTACCTTCATCATGATACGTTAGTTCAGACTGCAGATCAGAGTCGAGGCCTCTTCGGTAGAGAAGCAGTAGGGTGTCCTCTACCCTGGGAAGTTTGTGTGGCAAGTGTGCAAAAGTTGAGTGCGTAATCCACATCAGGGAGACGTCCTTGGGTTAGCGAGAGCAATCGTTCACCTGGGCTCATTCCCTCCGCGGAATGTTCGAAAACCTTTCTGAACTGGCGCAGAAAGGAATCAAACGTGGGAAAGGTAGAACCGTCCGTTCCCCAAACTGCAGTTGCCCACTCCAGCCCTTTGCCTGTGAGGAGAGAGCAGACAAAAGCAATACGGCTGCTCTCCGTAGGATAGAGAGCTGGTTGTTGGCAGACATTGCAGTAGAAACCCCTTACACCGTGATGGATTACCGTCATATTTCTTCGGGAAGGCACTGCGGTTCGGAGACGGGCTGTGGTAATCGGCTGGCTAGGTGTTAGTGGGGTCGCTGCCATAGTCGGCGGAGAGGAAACATGATCTCTCTGAGAAGCTTATACAAGCTCCTCGTTCACAGTAGTTAACCGAGCAAGCTGATGCTGGTGCGGTGTCAGCTGAGACACTTGGGCGGATAGCTCGGTGGACAGCCGCTGAATGGCTGCTGGATCGTTTGATGGCGATGTCTTCTGCAACGAAGACACTGAGGCTCCATGAGGATCCATCTGCAGCACTTTTATTCATGTCGAGTAACAGGCGAGGGTCAAAACCAGCAAACAGTAATATAAGAGACTAGACAAAGACGTAATCGATATAAGATTAAGGCGTGGGGCAAGGCAGGCAGCAAACAATCATCAACGTTAACCTCTCATTCATTCTTTACCCTCTAGAAAGGAAGAATGTAAGGACAAAAGAAATGTATATATTTTTTGTTTGTAGATTATTTAGAATATATTTAACTATCACACAAAATAACCTGAGATTCACTTGCAAGTGCAGTTAAACAGTTATTAGGAACAAACAAATAAACAACACAGAAGTCAAGATGTCGTGGGAGCAATATCCAAAACGGTCACAGGAAACTTGAACGCACAGGAAAACGAGGGTCGCGAACAGAAGCTTAGTGAACAATTTCACCATTTGGAAAAATATAGTCTTAACATTACAAAATGTCAAATAAATAAAACCATGGTTATTTTCGTAGGAGACGTTCTTCAAAATGCAAACGTTCGTCAACTGAGTCGCGTTCTTCGTCTGAGGAGAAGGTGAACTCTTCGTCGCTGTCCAGAACCATCTAAAGTGCTTCTTCACTTGTGTAGCGTGCCATCATTCAAACGCGCAGAAAAAGTAAGTAAATTATATGATAAAACTTCGACGATTTTTCCCAGCTTTTCGGGGCATGTACTCTTCGTCGCTGTCCAGAACCATCTGAAGTGCTTCTTCACTCGTGTAGCGTGTCATCATTCAAACTTCAACGCTAAAGCTTCAACGATTTATGCCAGCTTTTCGGGGGCGTGTACATGATTACCTGGCTCGCCTCAGATAATTTACATATGAACAGCGCGCTCAATGCGAGGCGGGATCACATTAGCAGTAATGAGGTGATACAGGAGAAACTATACAGCCTCCAACTTTCATACGGATTACTTAAAATGAGAATATTTGTTTTTGGATTTGTTTTTGGTTATTGTAAAAGTACACATTTCACAGCTTTCTATACGTATATTTATTATGTCTGTGGGGCACGTGTTCACTGAGATTTAGGTTGTTTCATTTATGTGTCTGTAAAAAGAGATGAAAGAGACAGTGAAGGCAGAGTGCGTACCCTGTCTGTTTTCTTCTTTTTATAAAAGCACAGGGTTTTATTGTTATTATGAGTGTATACAAATAAAAA
>JAZGTI010013734.1:0-14629 GCA_036877585.1 Botia kubotai
ACAATCCACTGCAAGGCTGCTGCGTCAATCCCACAATCCACTGCAAGAGCACGGCGTGTGGCTTCTTTAAAAATGAAAGCAGAGTGCTTGCGATGCTTCGCTCAGAACACGCCAGTGGAAACTCACGATTACAGAGCATCGCGTAAAAACATTATTGCCTTTCGCAATCACATGCCTTTGTGAAAGTAAATAAATGCATTAAATCACGTATACAAATCGTTTATTTAATATGAATGTGTCATAATCAATATCATTTAATCATTGTGATTATTTACATCATGTGGTTATATTATAAATACAGTATTGGTGAAGATTTGACTGCAATAAAAAGATTTTTTTAAACTGAACTGCAGTGCACTGTGGGAAATCTAACAGCTACATACACATTTATCTAAGGAAAGACTTTCCAAAGGAGAGTGCTGTGATAAACTCTATTATCAAATCCAATCTATTAGTGTTGTTGTTAATGAAAACACACACTGCTTACTGCACATCGCTGCTGCTCCTGTGTGACTGTTTCCATCGTGCTCTCACACGTCTGAGATTGGTGAAGATGATCTGGTGTGAGGAAACAGAAGCGGTTTTATACTCAAGAGTATAGCAACAGTGTAAATAATTTACTGCATTGGTGTACGGCTGAAATAAAAACATGTCAAGGTAACATTTCATCCCTCACCCTCCCTCCCTCCAAACAGAGAGAAACTTGTATATTTTATTCTTTCTTTCTCTCTCTCTTTCTCTCATATATTTATATATAGAATACAGAAAGAGAGAGAGAGATAAATTATTTCTCCTTATTTCACCCTATTTCTAAATAAGTAAAATGTAACTTTCATTTGATTTCAGAACGACGTGAGCTGGTTTCATGAGATTCACCCCCGCTGAACCATGAACTGTGTGCTTGTGAAAATGAAATAATAAATAATAGACATTTTCTAGTGATACTGTGCAGTGAAGAGGGTAAAGGGCTGCTGGAGAGCCTGAGAACAGCAGTGACATGATACATTACTGTACTGAAGAACATCAGACATTCACTGATGCCTGCAGTCATAAGACAAAGTTTCAGATTCACTTTACATTGGGAACATGAGCTGAGGCCTGTGGTGATGTCACACTCTGTTGAGCAGAAACACATTTACATCTCAGGACTTTTGTGTGTGGCTTGCAAAAAATTCTTCTGACCAACTTTTTTCTTCCTGGCAAACAGCTGAAGGCTGCATCACCTGTTAAAGATACTGGCATGTCGTACCAGATCTGTATGACTCTCTTTAGAACAAAACTAGAGAAAATTAGAAGAATCTCAATGCACGTGTATTTTATCCAGTATTACAAATACGGTTCACACAACTTGTGCACTATATTTAACATTTTATGAAGCTTTGGCTCACATGCCAAGTTTTAATGGTTTGTATTTTTCTTGTATTTCCACAGAGGACAGATTGTCATAGGTTTAAAATGGCTTTGTGACTCAACAGTTTTCATTTTTGTCGGCACTTAAAAGGAAAACGTTTTCTAATGCTAATTATCCCAAATATTCACTGTGAGGGAAGAGGCTGTTATTTAGGGGACTAAAAATCATCCTGACACATGCAATTTCTGCTGTTTGGTTTTCTACTCCCAATAATGAGTGATTGTAATTTTTGTATTTGTAACGAGTAATTGTAGTCATTTTTAGATTCGTCACAGTTTCATCTTAACAATGAGTCAGACCGCTTCGTTTGACCCAATTCATCCCCATTTTCAACAATTATAATGTACATTTTGTCATCGTAACTAAACCGTCATCGTCAGGACGAAACTGAAATATTCAAAAATAAGATTTTTCACGCACTAGATGAGTCAGTTCTTCAAACTCAATCTGCTTTTGTTGTAGCTGTATATAATTCAGAGCCACACAGACCTGATCTGGTCATAACAAACTGCTAAAATGATTACAGTGTTGGCTAAATATAATCACCAGACGAACATTTATCATGTGCAGCCAGTTCTGAACGGCTATTTCAATACACAAAACATCAACCTGTACACACTGTTTGTACAAGTTTATGTTGACTGAACACATTTAAGAACAGTAACTTTATAGATGAGAATCAGTGTTATGATAGAAGCTGAACAACTGTAATACTCTTCATTAATCTGTCACTCAGGACACGGGTCACATTCATGCTTAATGAAGTATTAACTTTCTCCTGAAATGCCTTTAGAGACATTAAAGACAAGAATGAAGGCCACTTATCAAAAACACATTCCAGGTCTTCTTATATGCCTTAATAAATAAGATGAAATGACCTATTTCACCTGAAGAATGAAATCTATCTCTTCTGTGACAATTCATCACAAGATTCATAACAATTAGATACATTTCTCTTCAAATACAATAATATATATATATATATATGTGTGTATCACTGTTAATCACTATGTAGTCACTGTTAGTCACTATATAGTCACTGTTAGTCACTGTTTTTAATTGAAGATATGGAGATTTTTTTGTATTGGAAAAAACATTGGAATATTACACAAGTAAAAGTTTTTAGGCTACATATGCTGTTGATAGAGCTTTAAACTTTTTGTACTAATTTGCTGTTGTAAGAATTTTGTAAGTATTTTGGCACATCTGAGCACAGCTTGAAACATTATTGAGGCCTTTCTGTAAGTCTAGAGATGACACATGTGCAGTTACTGTTTTATTATCTTGAGAAAAATCTGAGCAGCCTTCAACAAAAGTCTCCATTTATTCTCAGTGGTGTCAAAGAGAAACGGCCGAGCTGTTAGATTCCATCTCGTTTAAAATGTTTCATACCTGTTAACAGTGTTATGCACACAAATATTGAAATGTGGTTAAATAATCATCAGAGCAATATTTCAAGATCAACTGCATAATTCAGTGTTTTCAAATATTAACAGCATCCAGAGCAAGGTTGTGAACTTTTGTATTGAACAGCAGGTGCTATAAATAATCCATAAACGTTTAGATCTTTTATTGTTTTGACATTATGTTGAACAGACAATGAATTTCTGAAGGTCAGAGGAAAGTCACATCATCATACACAACATCTAAAGATTTGAAGGCATCACGCCGGGCCCCTAGATGAGGTTTATTATACTTTAATTGTGGATGTGCTTGTGTGGGAGGTCATAAGCTTATGGATGTTCTCTGAATTGTGATGTCAGTGGTTTGAATTTTAAATCAGTCAGAGCCTGTGAGTGTTTTTGTCCTTCAAAGCTCCCCTTGATCCCCCTGCCTTTTGTCTTCTGGAGTCACCTGTCATCATTTGGAACTTGTTCGTAGAGAAAACGGACCCACCTGTGATTTATGTTGTGGAGCGTTTGATGTTTTTCACACCTCCTCTCGTATGGCTGACATTAAAAACAACTTTGAAGGGTTAGAAATGGAAGTTGCGCTTCATGCAAGCCGTGAGGAACCAATTACAGTAAAGAAAATGTCTATACCGTACTTTTCTTTAAATGCAAATCTGATATATCCTTGAGGAACTAAATTTAGCCGTTGCACATTTAGAAGAGGAGATTGTGGACCATCTTTATAGCCAATCCAAGCTATCATGTTGAACATCAGACAGCACACACGCTAACTCTTCACTGTTGTGTTGCACACTGCACATAGCAAATGCTATTTAAAATTGACAGTTACAGTGAGTTCAAAAACAGATAAGTTGCACTAGTTCTCAGGAGAAGACAAACTTATCACTATCAGACAGTTTTATTTCAGAACTTCAGTAGCAAGTAAACATAATTGAGCACTAATGTTTGTATTTTTGATTTATCTGCACATAATGAATTAAAAAGTTTGGAAGTAAATGGAAGATGCACTGCACTGCATTTGTGGTAAACAAACCTATTCACAGTAGAAACCACTATTGGTGCTTTAAATGCAATACACATCCATTCCTTTCATCCATGTACAACTACATTACAGATCATGCTATCTAGTTTCACCACAGTCCACAGTTACAAAATCTGGGCAGTGCATGATGCCATACAAACATGCAGAGATACTTAACAGACATTAACGTGTATGCAACTAGAATGCATCAATGGATCAGAGTTTCTACAGTACATCACTGCTCGCAAACATTAGACGAGGCAGGTGTTTAAAACACACTAAATGATCCTCCATGTTGATAATGTACAGCTGCAAAACAAGCCCTCGTATTGCATTTCATTACATATCCTCTGCAGTCAGTTTCCAGTATGCCAGGAGAATTGTTTGCTGACAGTCGACACATGCAAAGCAAATGGTAGTGCTGCAATTTTGTTTCTTTGCACGTCATGGAAGGTGTTTGTGATCGGAAGCCAGAGATATCAAATGCAGACTTTACCCAGAATGCAGCATCAGGCTCCGTTCCAAATTCTGCCTGAGCACTCGTTTGGCCTCTTCTTATCTAAGTGTGCACTTCTTGGCCTAAATACGCTGCAGTGTGAACCATGCTTCATGCTGATGGTAAAAGAGAGTAGGTCGCACTTCAGACTGTTTCCTGTGAAGTACACAGAATTACTACAGATGTCCGGGGTTGTTCTCAATGAATATTATTTTACACATTTAAGATGATATTGCTACTTTGTTAAAGCTGCTTGCCAAGTTGCACGCAAACGGCTTAAACCGAGCCAAAATGAAACAGGCAGGCTGCTTCTGGTGAGTTCAGTGGAAGAGGTTCTGTGTGCTATTTATGTTTGCCATCTCTTGTGTTGTCTCAAAAGACCAACTCACTGTACGTTTACAAACAATAGCTTCAGTTACTCGCGTACATTATGTGTTTGCTGCCAAGTTCACAAATAATACTTAAATCTGGGCTTCAAGAAGCATATTCTGTGTATAATGATGCAGAATTCATAAACTAATCTCATATTGGAAAAATAATGGTTTAATAATTACTTGGCTAAACATATTTTCTCATAAGCTCACTATAAATGGAAAGTACAGGAAATGTGCATTAACATTTTACATCAATTCATTTGGCAGTAATTGTCCGGACACTGAAACACTGATACAGCAGCCTGTTTCCACTGTGGCTGTCAACAAAACACTTACATCCAAATGAACTTTCACTGCAATTAGTGCGCTGTGTTACTTTAGATGAAAAGTATCTAATAAAAGACAGTGAGAAACTAGATGCTTAAGTGGACTGTTAACACACTCAGCAGTTGCCTAATGAGTCATGATGCCTAGAGAGAAAGTCTTAATATCTGAACCTCGTCACATACTGTATTTTGATGCAGTTACAGTTTGCCATAAATAATAATTTTATAATAATAATAATAATAATACAAAAAAATAATAATACAGTTTGCTGAAAATAATGTTTTATATAATAATGTTTTAATAATATTACACTACACTAACTCCTTAAAAATGACAGTTTTCTTTTCATTTATGAGAAAGTCTATAGGACTGAATAATTCTACACGGGCAGAGGATGTAAAGAAACCGTACACCTAAAAATACATTTGCTCATTATTTCCTCACCCGTGTGTTGATCTGAAGACCTGAACAACACAAGATTTGCAAAATTTACAAGGTAAAAAAACAAAGCAAACACAGACAAGAGGCAAAAAAAGCTTAAAACAAAAGCAGATTGCTTAATAATGATTTACATTTCTGTCTGTTTTATGCTATTACATTTCTTAAGATTTGCGTATGTACTTCAGTATAATGCATGATTCATGAGGACACTGTTTAGTCATTATTTTTGTCTTTTTTGGAGTTTGACAGACTTGGTATGAAGAACATGAATGTTTCTTCCAAAAAAGGTCCGTTTTTGTGTAGTACAAAATAAGTGAAAACTCATACAGGTTTGGATCGATGTGGGTCTGAGTAAAGAATGACAATATAAATAATGAAGGGTTTTTTTGAGTGAACTGTCCCTTTAAATCGGTTCTGGTTGTCTGTCATCAGCTGAGGTCAGAAAAAACTTCAGCCTCTGGCCAGCGGAGCTCAGAACACACTGACTGAGTCGATATCTTCAGGACAGATCGCTGGATCTGACCGATGATGTGCTGTCACGCTCAGATAACAGCTCATCAATGACGGGTCAAAACTGACAAGAGCATTTTAATATTTGCCAATGGCAAGACAGCAAGCTGAATTTAAAGGAGGTTCATAAACAATGGTGATCAACTGCACAAATACTGCACAACACCTGAAACTGTGTTTGTTTGTTACACTGTCTAGACTGACAGTGATGGAATCTCAGGCTGGAGTTTGAAAATAGCTCTTGGGTTAAAGAGCAAAAGCCTTCAGGTCCAGCAGCCATACCCAGAAACGTTTCTAGTGTGGACTTTAGTATCCAGTGTGTTTCTCAGTGATAGTCAGTTGGATGGGACATGTCATGTGGCAAAAACAACTACCAAATTCTGTACATATGCACTCTTAGATTGACACCAGAGATGCTAACAGTCTAAAGCCACTTTGTTTATTAACTGTACAAAAACTAAAACTCTGTATCTGTCAGAAGCTGTGCAGTAATCATTAGATGAGAAGTGCTACCACAGCGAGTTGTCAGCAAATTACAAATACAAACAAGTGCGGCTTGTGTAAGCGTTGTGTAACCAACAGCAGAAGATCACTGAGAACTCGTAAATATCTCCTTGAAACATTGAGATGTTCTTGATGTTTCCTCTCTTGAGTTTCACAAGAGATCTCAGCAAGCTGTGCTCAGGTCTGCCATCAGATCTGAAGTTTGCCATCAGATTTAAATTTCTATATTGTTATTGTTTGAAATCATTTTTTTTAGCTTGAACTTCAGGAGAAACACTGTTGATACAGTTGATACATAACTGAGAACCGCATAAAATCCGCTGAGCTATGAAAGACCAACCTCAGAGTCATAACACATTCCTGTGGACATGAATAAAGATGAAATCATTTCAACTGTTTGCTGTGTTGAGAAGCCAGTGGCATGTGATGCTATCAGAAATGACAAAGATGGAAGAAAAGATTCATGTTGTCGTAGCTTCAGATGGTCGTCTTAAAGCATAGAAAATACATCCTGGAGATACCGGCTTCTAAACTCAGATGAAGTCCATGAGGGGAGAGTTTTGCCATCTGTCTTGGCTGCAGAAGCTACTAGAAAAATAAAATCACCAACAAAGAAGAGAGGACGAATCAAAAGAAGATTTTCACACATCACTAAATGCACTGGAGACTTATTCAGTCCAAACACCCCCAGAACTACTTCAAACAACATCCTTACTGTATGTTTTATCATGAAATGCTACAGTTCAAGTACATTAGCTTTCATTAATATATTCATGAACTTCATTTGAATTAGCTATTGCAGTTTACAGTAGGTGGAAACATACTCTCTTTACATTTAGTTTATTCTTTAAATTTTGACATTCTACAAAATCTGCCATCGTTGACAGGTACAGTACAGGCGCTGTAGGCGTGTATATGATCTGAACATAACAATATTGGAATGCAGTCAAACGAGGGCGCATCCAAACATCAGTTAATATTGCATTTGGCAAAATACCCAAACATGTCGTTGCATGTGCAATAGCAGCCGTAGAGCCGCCTATGCATGCGCGTCTGCTTTTTATAGAGTTGGTTAAAGAACACACCCTGAGGGATTTAATTCCCGCGCTGTTAAACGAGCACATTCACATGTCAGTGTGATTGAAGTGACATCACAGAGGGGAAGGAACAATGACACTGATAGTCAGAGAATTCATTTGCATATTATGAGTTTTTGATAACAGAATCTGCGGTTACCTGGCAGTCGTGGGTCGTAAAAGCCAAACTTGAAATGAATTGGCTGAAAATAACACCGAAAATTCACAGAGGGAAAGAAATAAAAAAGGCATGTTTTCATATGTTTGTCAGACAGAGTCTGGTGTGTCTTTTGGAGCTGAGGTGGAAAGGTCTGCACACGGCTCTGTGTGGATTCCAGGAGAGACATGAGTTGTATGTTCTGCGTTAGGGAAAAGCAGAAGTGCAGAGGGGAAATGCCTTGAGCAGAATTTACAGTCCCTCTGCCTTCCCAGTTAAACTGATATTCTAAAGATATAAAAGCATGTGAAGTACTGTATCTACTGTCACATTAGAAATAATGTCCTAAATGTAGCACAAAATGAGATATATTGATTAGCTAATTTCATTACACCATTTATTTTTATTAGAAATATTGTTAAAATTAGTCACCTCTGGTACCTTTGATATGTTTGTCATAAAAATGATTACAGTTAATCACAGTCTGAAACTTTAACAACACAAGAAGCTAAGAAAAATTTACAATTTAAACCCTACAACATGAAAGAACAAAGGAATAAAGCTGCTTAGTTTGTCAAGTAAACCCATGATTTGAAAGTTTTATGAAGAGACACATTTATTGAAGTATTTAAAGAAGGTGAATTCTCTTTGTAAAACACAGGCGCTTCTTTTTATGTATAAAACATCTTACATAATAAATGATAATTTACTGTTGTAAAGTTGTACCTGAAAAGACATGATAGATACAGGGCAGAAGAGAGAAGATCACAGGTTCTCATGGCCAAACTAAAGCTTTGATGCTATTAGTATCGACCAGGTCTGGATTGCACTAAAACTGCACGGCTATATTGATTGAATCTTTCAGGATCAGTGGGTAACACAGCACAGTTTTGGTCCTAAATAAAGTAAGGTCTGCACCATCTTCATGGCTGTGCTACATCACCTTTAGAGAAAAGATGCTTGTTTTATTGTTTGGCATGAGGGTTTTATAGTCTCAGTGAAAGCACGGCTAAACTAAAGGTGGTTGTCTGCCTTTCTTTAAATCTGGATCACTAGGAGCAGCGTGGTAAACCTCTGCACACACACTTAGCAGTTCACTCCCCTGAGATGTTTTGTCACTCATCCTCTCAGGAAAGCGCGACATCAATAAACACGTCTCTTGCACTCAGCACATCTCTGCTTTAGTTTGTAAGCTCCTTCACTTACTGTGAGACTGTGGGATCCATCACAGGAATGAGTCACAGCCTTGACACTGACAAAACAGCCCCTAAACTGTAGCACCATGTGCTTTGTCTTGGCAAACTGAATTTCCCTGAGTTTAGCATGCAATGCACAGCGGTGTGAAATGGGAAAAATATTATGACTGTTTGTCTTAGAGCGAGTGAATTCCCTCGATCTCAAAACAAAAACAGGCTTACTCCGGAAAATTCAACTTTGCTTACCGACTTACTGTTCTGCCAAAAGTGAAGATCCCTCCACCTACCTCATGTCATTCCACGCCCAAAATTGTGTGTGTGTGTAATATAGACATAAAGACCAATCTGTACATGCAAGCACATGATCAGTGTCATAAACATGAGCATCAGTCAATACTTACAGGTGTGTGTGTGTGTTTTTGCATTACAGTAGTGATGGGTGTGTTCCTCACAGAAAGCTGTTGTTTGTCTTTACATCATCACATGTATGGATGTGTAGAGTACTGTTGATCGTGTGAACTACAGCATCACATGTCACATAAACCATCACTTCACACTGAAGTGAATGAGCTCTGACGTATCCCACTGACAACATCATTTATTTTCCCTCATGCTTCAAGACGCCATCCTGAACCAACAACTATTAATGCAGTCTCGAACCCTGATGGAGCGTTTCACAAAGGTTACGCAGCCTCGTTTTACCTGCACGACTGCTGCGTAATTCTTGAAACTCCTCTGTCATTCATAAGACAAACTAGTGCTTTAATAACTCTGCCCTCATTCCGCTGGTAATTAGCTTTGATTTAACACTTCCTACATTAATAACATCTTTCACACTTTGCTGCTAATACACAGCGACTCTCGCGCAGCTAATTAGCACCGAGATCAAGAGGAAGATACTACAGTAACTGAACCGCATATAATTTATTGAACACACAGCACCTACCAAACGAACGTGGAAGGTATTAAGATGAAGAAACAAACATGTCAGAGCATTAAAGAAACAGCATAAATGAAGACGTCACATCTGACACTAATGTGTGTTCCCTAAGGATGTCCCCAGAGAGAGTTTACCGCACAAGCAAAGCTGTCAGGTGCTGAAAATCCATTACGGCCACATGCGTAGCCTCAAGACACTAATGTAGATTCCCCATTAGAATGGAAGGGGGATAGATGCTCCCTCTTACATTTGCCTCATTATTATAGGGAATAATTGTGCCTGCTGAGTAGTTTTCACTTACAGCTAATTGCTTCGCCACCGTTATGGCTTAAAGTAATGGTGCCATAACAGTGGGCTGTCCAGATAGAGGCTACAGATGTCCCCAGCAGAATTATACAGGAGGCAGAACAGAGAAATGCTACATGTCATGTAGCATATAGTTGCTATAGTTGCGTACATATACGCAACTATAGCATGCTGTAAACACACGAGAAATAGTTTCTGCTAAAATCAATTGGATGATTGTAAATAGATAGTTTAAATTGTATTTGAAGGTATTAATCTTGCATTTATAGAATGATAATCTTTACGGTTGCTGACTGTAAATAAATCGCAAATATCCTTCAAATGTGACAGTTATTCTTTGAGTCTCTTATTTTAAACATGTTGACAATATAACCGAACTTAAACTGAAGTGCTCAACATTTAAAGTGTTGCTCCACCATGTAGGTAGTTTCTCTGAAAGAGAAAAAGACTGCAGAAGAAGAGCGCATGCAGTCTGCAGCAGCGCCCCCTGTGGTGATGCGGAGAATACGGATCATAGCAGCATTTAAACTTGTTTCGATCATGGCATGTCTAGTAGCGTTGTATTCACTACATTTTCATTTTGACTCTTAGGATAATCATTTACTTGATAGAATAATTGTTTATTTTGATTACGACAATTATAAATAATAACAATTATTTACTGTATATAATCATACTGCTGTTTGTGCATTTCTAGAAAAGAAATAAGCCACTGGAGGTTGTAATTTACAGGAAACTTTGCACTTTGCATTATACAAACCAAACTAAAATTATTGTAACATGCAGTTTTAAAGCATTTCCATGTTAAACACACAATCACATTTACGTATATACACCCTTCAGGTCGTCTTCCACTGGAGCAGAACTCATGGTATCAATTAAACAGTGAATTATATTGGCACCAGCTTGCATCAGCCATCATCCCATGAGCTCGTCTTTGCTCCAGCTGACAGAACTGACATTGGCATTCACAACAAGATTTGGTCACTTACTTCCTGGCTGGGGGAATTAATGTAAAAAGTTACAGAAATGTGCACTTGTCAAACTCTGGCATCAAAGTGTCCTTGAAGTGCTACATCACACGACGATCTTGCTGTCAACCGAGGTCAGAAGAGCCATGCACACAGATGACCGGCTTACACGTGCCAGTGCAGATCTACACTGTCTTGTCTTTTACAGAGTTCTCCCCCATGTGGACCCACCCCGACGCCAGAACCGACCTCTGCGGTGAACTGTCAGACAGTTCAGGTCAAAACAGCAAGCTGCTTTTTTGCAAACACGCAACATAGCAGCCAGCAGCAGTATTCAGTTTTAAAAAGGTCACTTCAAGCCTGAGCGACATTCACAATTCATTGTACACTTGCTTTCTTTCCAAACATCCCAATAAATATCAGCACATGTTTTAGACGCTCCTTGTGCTGTTTTAGGCCAGCATCAGATCTTTAAGCATCAATGACACGTTGATTTTGAATTTCAGGGCATGTTCATTGTCTAGAGAGAGAGGCAGTGATCTGATAAGAGTGATCCACTTACATCACCCAGCTGACATCGAGACGGGCCTTTGAATATTTCAAAGTGAAGATCTCATGAATGGGGAGCTCTGTTGACGGGGAATTCCAGTGTGGCATCCAAAAAGAATTAGAAACGGTTACCAAAGATGTGACATGATGCTCTCATTGTTTACAGTTGTTATGTTACTGTCCAATAGGATCGCTCAGCACATCAGTCGGAGGCAGAAAATAGGACACGAGTAATAACATAAAAATGTGCTTCAGTATGAAAAAATAACAGTTCAGTCTTTTTTTAGTACTTTATTGTCAAAGCGCCTGCTTTGATCTGCTCAACTCCTCCATGAAGAAAACATTACAGAAGATTTAGTGCTTTCAACATTTTAGTCAATAGTCATTATTTGGGTCTTTCCTGGTCATAATAAAAATGGGCGAAATAAAAATGAAATCTGGACCTCAGCCATGCTAACAGATAATAACATTAATAATGAATAGTGATAATTATTATTATTGTGATTTCAGCATTTACTGAAGAAAATGAGACTGCTCTTGGTCTTGTAGATGCTGTGCGTGTTGTGGCTGGTTTTTAACATATGTAGCTCTGCAGTTTCTACAGTGTTCTGAGTGGATGGTCACAGGTCCAGAGAGACCAACCTCAAGTCTCTATGATGTTCTTCTTTCAGTTTAATCCTATGGGATTTTTTTTTTGCCTATTTTTATTGTCTGCCAAGCAAAAATTGTATGACAGGTAATCACAAAGTGTTTAATGAGCTGCGCAATATCACAATCCATACAATCTCTCATGTCCATAGTACAAATAATTATGCGTGACAAACTGCACATTGTAGTTTAATTCTTTAAATTGGATATTTAATGAAACTCCGTAACCTTAGATGCATTTAACAGTAATGTAGCAAGAACTCATTAAATGTTTTATAATCTGGATCTGATCTGCATTAGCTCAGATTATCAGATGGCATGACAGTACCGTTATGAAACCACATACAGTTTAAATAGCTCTCCAGCTCTGAATAGAAGAGATCTAACAATAACCGTCATTAAATCAACTGATTCCAGAACAGCCCCACAAAAAAAGAGACCAGAGCAGCACTATGTCATGTGCAGCACTTCCCAGACTCAAGACCGTGGTTGTTTAAGGTTTAGCAGGCGTCTGCAGATCATCAGAGCTCCTTTAGCTGCCATGTGTGATCTGTTTTTACTTTCAGACCTGAGTTACGGTTCGCAGTGGCTCTGAGTTTGAGTACCGCAAAGCAGATAGGATCTGGAAGTCATCCAAACGCAGCGAGCTTATTGGGCGACTCTTAGCATATGATATTAATTTCTGAACATGCAGAGTGTGCATGAGGTTCAGCTGAACAGCTGACTGGAAAACATTCGCTACATTCAACATTCACAGGTAAAGGTTTTGCTTGACACAGAGTCTCATTAAATGTAATAATATTAAATATTCTGTTCATTATATTCAAGCTTTCCTGTAGCTCAGTGGTTAGAGCATGGCATTACCAATGCCAAGGTCATGGGTTCAATCCCAGGGATTGCACATACTCAGAATCAATGTATAGTATAATGCAATGTAAGTGGCTTTGGATAAAAGCGTCTGCCAAATGCATAAATGTAAACGGTGGGCTTATATTGTTTGAAGTCATCTGATTTGCAGTTCTAATAGCCGGTAAAATGGGCTGTATTTGAGGCCATTCTTCTTTGAACTGTTTCGCTGTTAAAAAATATTGTGATCCCTCCACATTTAACAATGTACCATCACACACCCTGTGTGCTTGGCCCTGTAATTTATTCTTGCACCTATTGCCAATATGGATTTCATTATACTGCATATAATAAATGCTTAGCAACATAATTATTGGTGGTACAGTTTCATTCAAGACCAGACGTTTATGTTGGAAAATGCTGCAGTTAATATTCCACAGACTCCAGTGCTGTGTGTGTAAAATACAGCATAAATCATCCAGCAGCTGAACATCCTGGTTATTTATCAGCAGAACTACTAACATTAGTGTAATTTACAGCAGCTGAACAAAACACACAAAATCCAGCTCTCTAATGATCCCCATCGCTTTTGTAGTCGGCCCGAACTTGTCACTCTGAGGAACACATTTGTGACGCAATCGCACGAGTGCAGAACTGGGTTATTTTCAACCTGCCAGCTCATTCATCTGTGTACAGTGTTCATCACATGCCACGCTTTAAACAATCTGTGCGTTTACAGGGAACCGGGGAGAGTGATCGGTGACAGCTAGCTTCAGGTTTAGAGGGATCTTGTAAGTCTAAAAATAAACGCAGGACCTCGTCCCATATCTGTGGAAGAGTGTGGGATAAGTGAGCTGGTGTGAGTGGTGTTTATAGTGGTGTCGTCCGCGGGGGACTGGGCTCGCTCATTTATCAGTGTAAAACTCACTCACAGCAGAAGTGTTTTGACTTGTGTTTATCCGTTCAGAAGGGAAGCAGCGTTTGAAAGGAATTTGTCCTCCATGCTTGAAAGCCATCTGCTCCACGACAGGCTGAGACACTTTTGTGTCACCCAAGGACTAAAAGAAAACAGAAATGAGTTATTTATACACTGCAGAAAAAAATCGCATGTAATAAGCACAAATATTATGAAGCAGTAATATTAATAAAAAATAAACAAGCATTATTCAGATAAATGCTTTCAAAAGAGTGAGGTTTAAAGAAAAACATATTTTTGGGCACATTGGTCTTGACTATTCAAAATAAATAAAGATCCATTCTCAAAAAGACATGTTACATCTTATGGTAATGAAAACATAAAAATGGTGAATTAACAAACAGCCCTTTAACAATTTTTATTTGCATCATAAAATTTATTGTAAATGTTGCATAAATTTAGTGTTGATGTGAGTTTAGGGATCTTTTCGATGGGAGACTGTCTCTAGTCTTCAGTTATTAAAATGAC
>JAZGTI010013735.1:0-14629 GCA_036877585.1 Botia kubotai
ACAGCGAAACGAGAAAAAACAGGAGAGTACATGTAATATTTTGGTGTATGTTTTTGTTGGCTATCATCGGGTTTGGCCTCTCATCTTTTAACAGACCCTGTAAAGAGTTTGCTGAGATCAGTGAGCAGGAAAATAACAAGTGAAGTATGTGTGAATCACCACCGCTGGTAATACACAGACATCCCACAATTTTTCCTCGCCTTTGGTTTTTTATTTTGTCACACCTTCGCAGATGTAACGATTTACGGTAAAAAAAATGCAAAAAGACGAGCTAAATTGGATCCCAGGACAGTTGCGTCTTTGAAGCCATGCGAATACAACAAGTCTTCTGAACTTTTTGAGTTTTTGGGTCAGCCTGCCGTACAGCCGTAATCTCAGACTATAGACGCACATCAGGGACGCCGCGAATGAACGAAGCAGCCAACAAACCTCATTTACGACTTGCTCTATTCTTGCCGTGTTCGTAATAGTTTTGTTGTTTGCGTGCGAGCACAAAAACGTAACGATGTCTGTCTTTGATTAGTAGCGAGAAGAAAAGCCTTCCTGAGTTTCATATCCTCAGTAAGATTTTCGAAAAAGTTGATGATAACATGCTTTGATGTGTATAAACTTTGTTTATACACTGTTGGCTGTTGTTGTGTTTATTATGCGAGGGCGTGACAGTCTGCTATATTCATCCAGCCAGTTTGATGTACCTAAATCTTAATTTTAAGAGAAATGCCACCCATTGCTATAAAATGACACCTCATCACGCCCCATAACACATTTCTGTTCAATTCTGCTAGATATTTGTCTTGTGAAAGCCATCAGTGTGATTTCCGCTTCTGGAGTCATGCGTCATGCGGTAAATAGTGTGCAGTGACACTAATGGTTCGAACCGTTTTCAGTCACCATAAATTGCCGTTCATTACGAATCATATCTGAATAATATTATAATCACGGCGAACTCTGCAAGTCCTGATTAGCAACTATCATTGATCAAATATGTTTTATGGCCTTATAATATCCTGAGAATCTGTTTAATTGTAGCATCTGCCTAAAATAAGTATACCGATGTTCAGCAGATTGGACTAATTATCAGTGCTTGCTTGATATTTATCTGTTAGGCTGGTTAAGGGTTTTTAAAGCTCTACGTATTAAACGTTTGCAAGTAATTAAAACCAAACCACCTACTGTACAGATGTCTCCATGTAACTCATGACAGAGTGCATACTGAATTGTGATTGGTCTTCTCTTTCTTGTGCATGTGATTGCACAGTTGTCAACACACGCTCTTCTGTCTGCATGTAAACGTGCAGCGTTTCCCTCCGTGTGACCTTTTCTCCTTGCAGTGAATATCCAGGCTAAAATGTGTCTGCGTCCTGCAGCACTGTTGCATAACTCAGACTCACTGTTATTAGTCTGTGGTGTATGTGGCCTTCAGAGGTCCCAGGTTCTCGTAATCATTACAATAGGCCAACTCGTCCTCATGCGTGCGCAGCAGAAAATTCCTCTGCATTACTTGGAACACCTGCTGGTGCGGTTAGCCGTTCCCACTAGAGGGAGTGTGTCTGTCATACTGTGCAAACTCCTGTCCTGTTGTAGGTCAGTTTATTTTGTCTCGCTTCATCGCATCTTTGTTATTTGCAGATCAACATGTTGTTGGATAGCGTGCAGGAAATGCATGCGGCAGTACTGTAGTAAATCAGCCCCATCCCCCAGTTGTGGATCTGTGGGAATACTGGCCTGCAGTGCATTTGAGAATTTTCCGGAAACATATGGCAGCCTGACAGCCATGTGTATTATCATGCGTGTTACATCACATGCGTTTGACACACACTGACATTTACATTTAAATAGACGTATGTCTGACCTTTTTCTCTGTGACTTTCCCAAAATGCATCTTTTTGCTCTTGAGCAAATGTGAGAATTTGTCAACTGTACAGTGGCTTGGTCCACATTCACGTTCATTGTCTAAGTTGTTGTTTTTTTATTCCGGTACAAATTATTCCTTTTATGTTTGCTTTACAACAAGTTGCTTTCATATTAAAGGCACTGTATAATTGGGGGCAATTGTGGCCTACTGGTTAGAGAGTCTGACTTTTGTAACCAGAAACCAGTTGTTTGTTCAAATCCCATTGCCAGTAGGAAACAACTGGGATGCCCTTGAGCAAGCCACCTTTCCCCTGATTGCTCCTGGGGTCCCACAGTGCTGCCCACATGTAGTGTGTGTGTTCACAACTCATAACTCCAATGTGTGCGCGCTTACCGAGCGGACAAATTCTGAGTGTGTGTCACCATACCTGACGCCATATTTTATATTTGGCCATTCTAAATGATATCATGTGATAGCGTTCTCCACATTCTTACATAATAAACTTACCTGTGTATGTCAGGAGGGTTTTGACCCACTGAAGTACTGTTAAAACCCCATTGATACTCGTAAGCCTCATAAAGCCATTCCAACCAATAATTCCACAGGAACAGAAGCCCAACTCGCGTACAATGACACATTTTCATCTTCAACAGGAAACGCTTCATTTAGCACCTTATCCACGGCCTCCAGCTGCACATGCCCTTATTGTGCCAAAACTCTTGTTCAAAAGCGCCATACGTTACTTAACCTATGCATCATAAATAAATCAAGGAAAACATTGTGATATCTCGCATGCTCAGCTGTGCGTTTTAACTGCTGCTGTCGACGCTAATAAAGTGTCATTTCTAAAGCAAAGGTCTCAGTGGAATGAATTATTAGTGTGCGTTGAGAGATGTTTTGATATCTTACGTTTCCATTATTTATAAGTATAAACATACACGTGCACACACATGTACATACAGGCTTGTGTATGTATAAATAAAAATGCACATGTATATATGTGTATATAATATATATTATATTATCTAATTTTATTATATTTATATTTTATTATATTTTATTATATTTATCTAATAGATTATATTTTAGATTAGATTACAATTTACAATTTGAGAGGAGAAAGTGGAAAATGAACATGAATGTTCAATTTCTTGTGATCCTTTTGCTTTACCGGCAGCTGCTCCACATGTCAACTACTCCACATGTTTCTGCAAAACCTGCTGATCCGTGTTCTCCCGGCGTGACTTGAGAACGTTCCACAGAGCATCTTGTGTTTTTCAGTGGAAGCAAGAAGATCTGACCTTTTAGAAACAGGTATTAACATGGTCAGTGTCACAAATATAAGTGTTTATATAACACCCAGTGAATATTTCACAAAACATTATTTTATATTATACATTATTTTATTTTTTAATTCTTGCGTATGTATAGCTCCTGTCCATTGCCCAGATTAATATGTTGTTTTCAGGTTAGTTTTGCCTTTTCCAGGTACTCTAGTACAGTCTTCAGTTTTTAGTTGTTTTATTAATTGAAAGTAGGTCTTGAGACTTGGTCATTTAGATTTTTGTGCTACAGTAATACAAAAGTCTATACACCATTTCCATACAGTGTGTTATTTGGCATATATTATTACGAACAGACATAGAAAACACTCACTTCCTGCTCTTGTCCTTTTATGTCGTCTGTCAAGCGATCAGCCGACCTCTCGCACGCTGAAGTACACGATGATGCAGCAAAGCATCTATCAAATCCTCAAAGGTCACCAGGCTTAGATCCCTCAGGTTAGACCCGCGTTCCTCTCGGTGGTCTCCTGCTGCTTGGCAGTCTGCCCTGCTGGCTCACAGCGTGAATATGAGGTGACATCTTTTCAATAGGGGCCATCACCTTTTCCCGAACTGTTGAATATACATTAGGCTGGCACGGCTCCTGTATGGCCGCTGAAATTTCCTCATCGTGCGTCGCTTGTGTCTGAAGCTATAAGGGGCAGCGTCCACTGTACTGACAGCCTGGAAGAACCTTTGAAAAACCTTTATTTTTAAAAGTGTAGAAAAATGTTCTGCTACAAGGAGTTCTTTGTGCAACAGAAAGGTTCTTTATGGAACCCTGCAGCCCAAGAAAGAACTTGTTAGGAACCTTAATTCTGAAGATGGTAGATTAATTTTGAATGTTCCAAACTGTTCTGGATGCTATATGGAACACTAGCTCTTCAGTGTCTATACTGAAATTAAAATTCAGTGTATGTGGTGTTGGATATAGAGGGATATCTTTATATTTGTGTGCTTGTGTGGGCGAGAGAGATCTTTGTGTGAATGCTAATGGAGTTTAGCATCAGCCAGTGCTAGGTGCTTTTTGTGTGTATTTACTAAAAACTGTGTATTGGCTGAAGATGTCCAACCCTTTCGAGGCCATTCGAGCTAAAATGTTAAAGTGACAGTTCACCTAAAATGAAAGCTCAGTAGATGATTTTAAGGCTCGACTTTTAAATCTTCAAATGAATTCAGATTTTCTGCTTTGTGTAAAATTGTTTAAATATCTGGCTGCTCATGGGAGAGGCTTCCCCAGCAATGTGTTTGATCCTAGCAAGGTTTCTTCTCATTTAGAAAGATCTTGAGGTGGTTTTCCTTGCCTCTGTCACCTTTGACCTGCAAGGATTTTAAAGCATACCTTGAGAAAAGTCTGATTTGTGTATTTGATTCATCAGTAATATATTTCAATGTGTGCTTAGTGTTTATTTATTCCAAGTGTTGCCACTGTCAACTGTTGATGTATGGGGCCAAATCAGCATGAAGATTGTTTTAGTTGTTTTCCTTTTGTCTTTCTAATGACAGCTTTAACTTTTGTGTGAACTCTTTCTTTTACAGCGCAGTAAATATATGATCCACAGGGTTCTGCAGGTTAAAACGTCAAGAGTCGCTCACCCAGAATAATTCAGTGTAAAATAAGGTCTCCACTAAAGAGACACTAGGTCTTTAAGCGAGTAAATAAGCTTCGACACGTATCTGTGTTGTCCACAATTGTCATTACAGAAGTCCGTTTGCATAAGCAGTTTCGGCACCCATCAAACGACATAGATCTTTCTCAGCACAAAAAACACTGTGTCCATATTTCTTCAAATGACTCGCTCTGACTTCTTGTGTCAGCAGAGGCGACTCCAGCTCTGGGATTATAAATCAAAATAACCCCCCCATACCAACCCCCCCCCGCCTCCCAATTGATTTTCATGGAAACTGCCTCCCATGAATGCAGGCAGACCTAAAGCTCGCCGAAATCCAATACTGCCGTCTTGGAAAGCAGTGGCCTTTGCTCAGCAGGTGATAACACAATTATGCCACATCACCTTTATCAGAGTGATCAGAGGAGGCCAAGAGGATGACCTCACCAGGCCCCCACAGCACGGGTGGACAAATAAACCGCAGGGTGGGGGCAGCGCCATGGCGACCCGTGTAAGTGGTGTGGCCCAGAAGATTCATAAATCATTTAGAGAGTTTAGAGAAGGGAAGAACGAAGACTAAGCCCTCCTTCCCATCACTATATTTACTGAGGCAAGCAGGTGTGTTGGTCGTGTGAGGAAGCAAATGAGGTTTATCATCTAGCTTTTGAAAAGCTAGTCAATGCGTGTGGGTCTATGCTGTGGCAGCGGGTGTATGTGAGATTTAATCGATGAGAGACTGGGAATTGGGTGATGAATTTACTGAATCAGCAAACTTCCCAGTTGATAAGAGTCGGAATTTGCCCTTGCTGTGATTTTCCAGAAATTCCAGTTGACGCTGACGTGTCATCAAATGCTCTGTTTTATTTCTGGCCACACAATGTATAGTTTCATCATTTTTGGCATCAAAGGGCCTGTTTACACCTGGTATTAAGATGCGTTTTGGTTGACCTAATGTCTACTGACCGAATGCGTAATCATTGAGGACGTGCTGGGAAGCGTGCTTGTCAGACGGGATTTAAACTTTGCCGAGCCGAAGCAGAGAGTTTATTTTAAAACCTGTTTTTCCTCCAGTCCTGACTTCTATCCCAAACCCACAGCACCCGGCAGGGTTTGAGGCTATCATGGCTGAAATTAAAGCGGCTACCCTCCTCCTTCTCTTCTCATTTTGCAAGCGTGTGAAGGTCAAGGGAGCTTGTTTCATCCATTGCTCTGAAATATATGGAAAACTTCATAGATATACATGTACAACAGTTTGTGTAGTGTGTTTGCTAACAACACAAGCAGCAGTACTCAGACTTTAAAGTGAACCCTTCCATTTAAAAAGAAGTAGAAGGACCTGTCCATAGACACTCACCTCAGAGTAATCTGGACAGGAGTGATTGAAGGAGAGAGATAAAAATACCAAACACTGTGTAAATGGTGTCTCTCGTCCCGTTTTGTGATCGACCAAAACGCATCCTAATAACAGGTGTAAACAGGGCCAAAGCTGGAGCTACACCCCAGTCACATCACTGAAAGATATTTAGAGACTATTATATTTAGATATTTATATTAAGCTCTGCTTTTGAAGCATTTTGGACTAAGCGACATTCGTGAAGTCATGTCAATTATTACACGAAATGAATTCGATCCATTGAATATTTGTTAGCATTTAAGCATTTAAATGGATTGTTCGGTATAAAGTGGATTATTTTTTCTTCTCCACGAGCTCTTCCTTCAGCCGCAGTTCAGAGTTAATTTCATCAAGGACACAGAAGGTGGCATTTGTGAAACGCGAGGTATTTGGAAATGAATTGAGAACAGGATGTAGGCAGAAAGGTGAATCTGCGGCACGTCTCCTGTTTCTTCAGAACTCGAGGACGGCGAGCGTTTTCAAAAGCAGATGGGTGAATCTGTTGAGCTCTTTCAGCTGATTCATTTAGCAGTTTAAAAAATCGCTTTGAGAACATCTTACAAAGGCAGATTGTGACGTTTGGAATTAAAGAATGGCTCACGCCTATCAGACTACTAAAGAATATTTAGCACTTATATACCAGGTACAACTGGAAACCAGTGGTGACCAGTAGCTGAGTCTCGGTGCTGCTCACGTTTGATCCATGCCAACCTCGTCCATCTAAATGAAGAATTGACTGTCCTGAAGACAATATGAAATGGCAGTTGTAATACATTGAAACTTTTGTAACTTTTCAAGAATGCTGAATGGTGAATCATTTAGGGCGGGGCTTGATTTTATCCAGTGAGATTTGATTGGATTGTGAAAGTAAGATGGGATATTATTCGCTGATATTCATTTCCTCCGCCCGCATGGCCTTGGTTACATCAGCAGGAAAGTCATTTAAAGGAAGTTGCTGTTTACCTCAGCTTCTAGTTCAGCTCTCTTATATATCACATTATTTTAAAATCCTGGGCACACTTGCATAACTTATGACACACAGCTAATATTAGCAATAAACATTCATAATACTGACACAACAGCTCCACCAGAATAATGTATTTACAGTTCTCTACCAAGGACATCGTTGCAGCAGAGTAATTAGACTAAACTGTGTGGATTAAATTAATTTGTGTGCTTGGCTCATAATACTTCAGTTAAACTCGTACCAGTCGCCCCTGGTTAATGATTTACAACATTCGAATACAAATCAGATGTTAGCCTCAAACACAACGTGAATCTCATGACACGCATAATCATATAAATTAGCCTTATTAAAAATATTGTGTTCATACAAAACATGTTTACAAAAATTGCTCCGGCTGACTCAAATCAGTCAAGCACAGTTTTTAGATCTTTTTCTCCATTGAAATTAAGGTGATACATGCTAAAAACAATAAAGTTTGTGAGAAGTTTCCTCTGCCCCACCCACTTCGAGAAGTTTTTTGTTGTAATGTAAATGCGAAACATTTAAATGTTTAAGACAAGAGTTACTATGTGCTGTGGGTTCAGGGGCGCATGAGTCACGTAAGTTACTTTTAATGGTAATTTGTTTGGTTCTTTATCCAGTTTGCCGCATGAGAAACTAGCCCGCTGTGGGTAAGCAGACGTTAACAGAGTATTCATTTTGAGTGAACTTACCCAGTTAAACTGAGTGTGGCGTATTTTGTTCAGATTGCCGTTTGTGGCCTGTGGGGTGTATTCCACACACACAGTCTGTTCTGATTACAGTTATTTTGGAGGTTGACACACCAAAAATTGAAATCCTGGCTAAACACACTGCAGTGCTGTTTTATTTTGATTAGAAATTGTGTTGTTTTGTAGCAGTGGAAGAAAAAGTATGTTTTGTTTTAGTACACTTACGATTTTCTATGATTTTGCCAACTGGTTAACTCGTACAGATGATTATTAGTCTATAATGAGACCGGATTTGTCAATGTTTTTTTTCTGATAGATTAAAGCTAGTTAAACATTTCTGTGATTTAAAGTTTTAGAAACTTATCTGTGTAAAGAGGAGCTAAAGCTAAAGATCAATGGTTTTATATTTCCAACCATCGCCTCACAAAAATTCCACTTTGGTTTTAACTCCCAGACAAAACCATGTTTTTAATCCGTTCAGCTGTGAGTATGATTTTTCATCTCAGACATGCTGGTTCATGCTGCGGTTAATAATTAATGAAGCTATGAACTATGGGAAACTTTCTGTGTGGTGGGTTTACCCTGTTTATCTGCTCTGTTTGGGTTTTACTACACGCTAGAGTATTTCCCAGTTGGTTGTTACTATTCATTTGGAATAGAACTAATCTTGGAGCATTGGGAAGCCTATAGACACGGCTTCTGTTGGGATTTCATGGCATAATTACCACGTTTCCTGTTTATAGCGCAGGCTAATAATTATAAATGTGATCCGTGTAATGATGTGAATAATAAAAGAGCTTTTAATCAGTTAATGCATGAAAGATCGTTTCACTCGTGTAAGAAATGTGGCACAGACACAAACATTCATATCAGGTCTAGATGGGACAATTTAATTTCGGCCAATCAGATTACAAAATAAATAAACGAATCAGGGCCCGACCTGTGTTGAGGAGGCACCGTTATTGCACGGCAGATTTTATGAATTGACAACGACGGGCCAAATCGCTGTCATAAAACTTTTCCGTAATGGAATTCCTCCCTGAAGGTTTGCAGTGGGCCAAGATTCACTCTATGACACACCGTGACTCCCAGTTCATTCCAAACAGAGCAGAGCCATTCCTGTTCTGGGAATAAAGGATATAAGCTTTTTTAATTAATTGAGTTTTGCTAATGATCAGGACCCGTCTGGCGCACAGTGAAAGATACAATGAAACTAAAGGTTGAGTTCTCAAGCTACACTAAATGTTTTCAGACAGCTTTTTGGTTTCAGGTTGTCCGACCATGGATGGTCTTCTGAAAGACTGAAAGATAAGTTCTTTGTAATAAATACTTGAAATGTTTACAATTAGGAGTGAAGCGTAAGGTTTTGTAGCTTATATTCAGATTCACTCTGGCAGACATACACCTGTACCAACAACAAATCTGCCTCTGTTACATATACGATTGGCTCTGAACGGCAGCATGCAAGGCACATGCTGGCTGGAAACTGGGTTCCTACGTTATCATAAACTTTTAAATGTATGCATTCGTCAGACACTTTTATCCAAAGCAACTTACAGTACATTAAAGCTATACATTTATATCAGTACGTGTGCTCACCTGGGAATCGAACCCACAACTTCTGTGCTGCTACCAACTGAGCTACAGGAACAGTAAACAGTACATGCATCAGAAACTGAGAAGCCCAAGTCTATCTAACTGTCTCCAGTGTGCGGTCGAGAAGATTTATGCAAGCACATCACTCAATCTGAAACTAAAACGAGCTCTTCTCTGTGTTGCTATTATGAGTACTTGAGCGTTTTGATGGATTACTGGGAACGATGTGTTCGCCAAGCAACGGTTAAAAACAGCATGCGAGAATGACGTTGGAGACGACATAACAGATTGCATGTCGGTTAGACAAAAGAAATGCAAACGTTGCAAAACGGTTAACTTCCTGTTTTCTCATCCTGCTGACTTCACACTTTCCGCATATTTTCTTTATCAGAAATATTAACTTGCCTCATTATTGGTAGAAACACCAGATGACATTGATGTTTTCATGTTGTGTGTTTATGAACTGATACGTGAGGCGCTATTAGCAGAATCTGTCTCTGTGAGGAGGCCGTGCACATGTTATGAAATACCCCAAAATATGTTCCTGCTGCTACAAATTGCTGCAGTTTCCAGGGCCCCATCAAGACGAATCACATCCTTGGTTAATACTGACTTTAACTCTTCACACGAATGTTTGTCTCTCACACAAAGCCATTATATAGATTCAACACGCACTCTTAGCAACATTACGTATGGAACAGATGTATTAGTACGTTGTATACTCATTTTAAAGTTTTCCTGTAGCTCTGTTTGTGGAGTTTTACACTAGGCATTGCCAAAATGATCCGTTCTGTAAGTGTTTGAAATGTGGCAGAAAATGGGGATGAATATCTTCCTATCGGTCCTCATTTCCAAACATAATTTGCCATAGCAATTCAAAAGTTGGTCATTTTGAATAAAACTTCCACTCAGTGGACATTTCAGTTGGAAAAGGCAGTAATTTTTACCTGCAGGTGCATATTTTGGGTTTAACATTTTTCGGTTGCAAAAACGGTGATATTTCTCTTGTTCGCTGTCATTGGTGAAACCACCCTCCACTGGCGAGGGCAGAGCAGATCGAGGTGGGTAGAAATAATATTAGCAGAGCAGAGTTTGCTGTGCTGCAAAATGAACAGATGTCAGGGCTTTTATGACAAGATGAGGCCAGTTACGCCAGACACGATTTCTCCTCCACAGTTGTTGTTTACATTCTCAGGAAGAAAAGGCGACATACACTTTGTTCTCACAACAGAGAGAACATCCCTCCCCCATGAGTCAATTACTAACCTGATACCTCAAGCACCTTTACAAATGATTCCGGGTCGCTTTTGTGCTCCTTCCTCTGGGGATTCTGGAGTGTCTGGCACGCCTTGCATTAATTTGAACGTGGGAAAACAGAAGGATAAAATGGTAGGTAGACTGATCTCACGATAGATGGTGCGCAGAGTCTCACGAGACAGGAGCCCTCGTCACCTTCCGCTTTGTCGAGACTTCCACCATCACCTGTGAAGAGCAGTTGCTTTTAATCTAATCCCATCACGGTTCAGCGATCTGACAGCTCATTACGACATGATACTCATAAGCCGCTGTGCACTTTGACACCTTGTCAGGGAACTTAAAACATCACATGTCTACGACAACATCGCTAAGTAAACAGCTTTTTTTCTCTCGCTTGCTCTTAGGGTGCTGAAAAGACGTCCACACAGCCAGTCTGTGCTGTTCTGTAAGTTTGGTCTCGGATGCTCGTCCGGTAACAGTGGCTTTAATTAGCAATTTTGTGTTTTTCTCTCATTTTCTCTTTAAGACAATTAAAGAAATAAGAGAATTCTCTTTTGTTTTTTTAAGAAAAGGTTGCCTCTCATTTTGTGCTTGTCAAACAGCAATCTAACGCTTTGCCATCTGTTTATTTTAGCGTTTATCATATTCATTCTCCAGCGGTATAATTCCAGATGGTTTCCATAATGGTGTCATTTCTTTTGCAGCTGTTTTATGGGAAGTTTAGGAGGCAATCCAATCCCAGATGATGGAACGCCGCAGCAAGTGTAATGGGAAAATAGCCAGGGGTTTTTTGTCTTCTCAAGCTCAGTTTCAACATCCCGCCCGGCATTGGCCAAGTGGTTTAATTGCGTCCTGTGTTAGGTAGTCACTCAGGTTTGACGGTGAAATTATTTTGAAAATAGAGGGTGTCAACCGCTGAAAAATGGCGTATGAGCCACAACAAAACAAAAACAATTTCTTTAAGTCAGGCATTTACAGGGTAACAAAACATTTTTGGTCCAGACAGAGTTCTAGAAAAGTTTGGTATGTTTTGTTATAGGTTCAGGGGACAAAGAAGGTCAACCCTTGCAAAAGAAGAAAATTCTATCATTATTGACTTCCCATCCTGTCGTTTTGAAGAGTATGTTGTTATTTCTTCTGTGGAACGTGAGAAGTTTGAAGATGATCCATTTTTATACATGAGTGGCATCTGTCGTGACCTCCCCTCCACAAAAACAGTAACAGTAGTCCACATGACTGTTTGTACACCATTTTAAGTTTTCTGTAGCTGTGTGGTAGCTCTGTGTGAGGTAAAAACTTAAGCTGCAGCCATCAAAAGTTTAGATACACCAAAACCAAATCAGCAAGCTGTTGTTTAGCATTAATATTTGAAAAATAGTGAGGCGTTTCAGCTGCTTTTATTGTGCTTATTTGTTCTTTTTAGAGCTTGACTGATGTGATCACTATCAACTGTTGTTGTATCATACAAAAAGTCAAGATTTTTCAAGATGTTGTCTTCTGTGTTTCAGAGAAAAAAACATGGTTGCTATGACATGGGTAAATAGTGACAGAACTATACATGTGTCTAGGAAAAATAAACAACATTTGCAAGGTTTCTCCTCCAGATTGTCAGAGTATTCCTGCCCTTTCCAGTCTGATAACTTTGTATTTTTATATCAACACATCTCCAGTCAGCTACAGAGGTGTCATGACAATATTTTGGAGGTGCGCCGGTCTGCTTTTGACACGGCAATATAAGAACGCCCTCGTTACGGCCCCCGTCGTACAAGTGGCAATATTGCCTGTTTGGAGAGAAAATCACATTAACAATGAGGAGTCACAGGCCACAGCTGTGATGTCCACAGAGTTGCCAAATGTACAGCATGAAATTCTGCTGCTCTCTGATTGGCTCTCACACATTGCATTCGGGTCAAGGGACCCTTCATAGCAGATACCTGGTGAAACAATGTGAAGTGATAATCCTCCAACCAACCAATCATAACAGAGAAAACAAGCCATATAAATATCCATATTTATCACCCGGAGCTAACAGTCTCTCGTAGAGGTGCGTGTTTCTCATTAAGATTTATGAAACATTTCATTCAGTGAGCACCAGTTTGAGTCTGACCCAAAGTCTTTTCGCTCCTCTTGGCTCATCCTGCATTCTGACAGCCGTGGTCCATACAGCCCCGGATCCTTTAATGATACATTCATTATAGTGCTGACTGAGTAATTACAGAGTACCAGTGTTCCGTTTAAGCAATTTCCCCCCACCCCTTGTATCTCTGCTGACTCGATTGAAATAAACGTATCAGATTTTCCCCAACGCTTTCCAAAATTGTCGCTCATTGGTGGAGCCGTCGAACTTTCGGCGTGCCAAAACCCACAGATACGCTTGTGCTAATTGGCAGGTGCTGTGCTTTTCACCTAGTCCCAGATGTAAGGCGGTGGACAGCGGTGAACGTTACCAGACAGCATCTGGTGTGGATGTGGGACTCTCATACAAAATGTCTGCAGGGCCACCTGGCCAGTGATTACTTTCAAAAAGCCATGAGAGTATTACCTGGCCTGCGGCCATATACGATTCCAAGGCTTCTGGTGACGATAGAGAGGTGTCGTAGACTCGGGAGAAAACACTGTGAATAATCACCTATCGCGTGTCACTCATGAGATGTAATAAAGCAAGCACACAGAAAGCGCGCTGGTCTGGGTCGCACGGAGCTGAATTATGGAGCGCCCGCCGTGTCTGGTTAAGGGGTGCGTAAAATGGAAACCCACCAATCATGGGCAGTCTAATGGCTCCCGAGAGGCAGTTCCTGTCTTTGTTTGATATTTAGCATAATGGGAAGGGGGTGAATTTCATGCAATATATGTACTAGATGTGTCATGGAAAGCAATGCAGCACAGGAAGTAATGTGAAATGGGGAAAAATTGATTTGCAATGCTCAATTCCCCTTCTCATCTCTCTGTAAGGCTTCTAAAGATCCTTTTATACATTTATTAGGTAAAAGAAAGATGTGACGCAGTTGAGCATGACATCTTTAAAGAGTTCGAGCATGTGTCACTGTGCCGTGCCAGTACAACATGCAGGGTGATATGTCTTCTTTACTCTTTCTTTTACTCTTGTAAAACATGGTGAGGTCCACTTTTCCCTGATTCAGCTGTTCTGTTGACTTTTTTCTGAATCTTACCCAACATGCTTTGTGAGGACGAGGGATAAAAGCTGCTTACAGGACCACTTTTTAAATCACTTTATTGTGTGCTACACCAAGAACTGTCAATACAATTGTTGTCAAAGTAATGTAGTTACAGTGCCTGAATCATGAGGGAAAAGAGATGCAGCAGAAGCAGTGAGAGTTCTGGCAGAACCAAACACATCTGTCTGTCTGTTTATGGGTCTGTCTGTCTATAGATCTGTTTATATGTCTGTCTGTGTATCTGTCTGTCTGTCTATTGACCTGTGGGTCAGTGTATGTCAGTGTCTATTTTTCTGTCTATCTCTCTGGCTGACTGTGTAGGCTTAGCTCCATCAATTGCATTGAAAGCTTAAATTTCAGAATGTAAATATATTACATTTGGATTTATTAAAACCCTGTTTTTGTATTTGAAGATCAAGGGCATTGTGAAAGGTAGCTGGTCTGTGTGCTCATTGCAGCTCTTCATCTTAAAACGATTGTGTTTTGCATGATATCCATGTTTGCTTTTGAGCCATTGAACAGTTGACTGTTATTTACTTGAGTTTGACCTCATCAAACTGCCTTGTCAGCTGCTTGTGTCATTGGTTTTAATCCCTATATGGTCAAAACTGCTGTCAGGCCAAACACAGATGCAATATGGAGCTCATAGTCGCACACAGGATCCTCCAGAGGGACAGGATGGGTTCAGGCTAAATGGATTTGATAGCAGATTTATGACATGTTTGCTTTCTGTTATTTGGAGG
>JAZGTI010013736.1:0-14628 GCA_036877585.1 Botia kubotai
ATTTCCTTTTTTCAGTTTGTGCCACTCAGACTGTTCAGGTCAGATGATCATAGACAATTACGGCATTGTTGATGTGTAAATTGTCTTTTTGGAAAAGAAGTTTCAAGTTGTAGAAGTCATATGCAATAATAAACATTTTAAATGGTCAGAGATTTTCTTTTCGTTATATGAGCCTTTAAACCTACACTGTCATACCTGCAGTAGGAAAAATGTATTCATAAATTGAGAAGTTGTTGTGGAGGTGGTCGGCTGTGTATAATACCTGAAAGATCAAGGTGTCTGTGCTTGCTGAAGTGGGTGACTGTGGAAGGAGGGTCTGAGGTGGGATGCTGAAGCATGATCTCTGAGTCTCGCTCGCTGCGTCTCCACGCTGAACTCTGTGGGAAGTTGCTGCCTATAATAATATTTGGACAAGGATGGAGTTTCAGCTCAGGCCTTGTACAGCGCACACAAAGCACTTCTCTCCATGCGCTGTAATGTGGAGCTTGTGTTTGGGCTGAAAACCACGTACTGTCTCACATTCTGTCTCAAGTTTTCAGTACTGTGTTTTCTGTCTGAGTCTCTCTTTTGCCCTCTGACACACACGCCCATCTAAAAATGAAAATCTGATTTTTATTTGTTGACCTTCAACAACACTTAGATAAAGCTAATGGAACAAGTGCCTCACACTGCTTATGTTTGTTTTATTTTATAATATTGTCTTTGGCCAAGTTAGATCAAGTTAGGTTCTGCTTTTCTACATTGAGTTTTTATTTTTCATTAATTGAGTTCTTATTTGACCAGACCTTTCTTTGTTGGCTTATGTCATTGCCTGTCTTACAGAATTTTCTAGGGTAAGGGAACTAACTATTATGACAAATGTGTGCAACAAATGTATATCAGTCTCTCTCTTACTTTGTAGCTATGGCTATTAAATGATCCTGTCATGTCCAGTTTTTTATCTGTCGATGCTTGAACACTTATTAGTCTCATCCCTTCAACCACACCCCTCTTAGTAAAATCTGGCCCTTCAAAGAAATGTCAACAAACCTGACTGATAATCAAAGAGTGTTTCTGATTGGCTTAGTTTTCTGATAGTCAAGGAGTGGGTGTCATAGGGATGAGTGTGATCTCAAAACGCCCATTTTATTTATCTTTTACTTGGGACATTTAGTATGTGGTTCCAAAGAAACCACCCCAATACCCCCTTCCCTCCAAAATTTTTTGCAGCAACACGGATGAATTTCAATGTAACTGTAGACTGTACAAGATTATAATGTTGATATGATGAAAGAGATGATGAGTTCTCATGGTAATGGTAATATTTTACAATTATCTTATGTAATTGTAAACCATACTGTATATAGTATATCAATTAACAAATATCTCATTTCTTTTTTGTTATTGAGTATAAATGAGAGAGTAGGTGACTTTATGAAGCACATATTTTGTCACAGTTCCATATCTCATAAATCAGCATCTGCTGCTAGTGGCAGTGATATTATTTACACAGAACCAAAGTTTCAAATCTGCGCTTACCTAAAACTTGAACACAATCCTTTGCTGTGTTGCAAGCACAAGAATTCCCTTCAGTAAATGCAAATCTGAGAACCAGTGATTAGTGCAAGACGTTTGTGTGGGCTTAATTTATTCTTAATTAAGTCTGTTGGTTTATTAAAGTGTAAATATTGCTTACCTCTTGAGACAGCAATTATTATATTTGAGACCATTTCCTCTTTTGTTATTTACCTCCATGTCCATTGGAAGGCGTGTTCAGGACCCTTTAGCAGAGCTCATTAAGATTAACCCCAAACACAGTGGTATTGGCAACTATCAGGTGAGTCACATGATATCTCCTCCTTTCTCAGTGTTACATCACAACCATGCTAAAACTGGATTGGCTAGTTCATTACTTAGGTGATTTTACTGCATTTAAAGCTGCAGTTTAACTTTCATCTCACTACCCTCTCTATCCTCCATCTGTTTACAGGTTACTTTCGGTATTTTTTATTATGTTGAAGTTAAATGAAGTTAAACTGGCATTTCGCCAGCTCAAATTATATGGTGGAGGCTACTGTCACACATTTCTGTGTACATTATGTGTTTGGCTCTGTCTGCTACAAGCAATTGTTCGAAGTAATTCCAGGTTGGCTATTCCCTATAGACTTTTTCACCAGGCTCTGATTTTTACATTTGAGTAATAGCAGTTTTAAACAGAAGTCAGCTGGATTAGTGAACTAATCCTGTCTGTGACTATTTTCTTTTGCAGTCTTGTATTATGAATAATTCATTTTTTTCAAAAAATTAATTCAGCTATGATTCCCAGTAGCATCATATGTTGACTTGAGGCTAAACTTAACTTAGATTTGATTTTTTTCTCTCACTTTTTTCTCTCTCTCACTTTTCAGGCTGTTTCTGCCTCTTTGCTGCATGCATAATTTTCTTTCTCTGACCCTCTGTTGGGTCGAATAAACATTGACTTTAAACTTTAGTACTAAACTTTAATACTAATCCCCAAAAATATTTGCACACTTAAGCCTCACTTAATAAAGTATTAATGTCATTGCATTTGATAGCAAAATCTGACACTAAGTAACACATGCAAATAAATGATTGTAGCCCCTGCTAGTGTCACTTTTGTTCTGCTTTGTGTGGGTTTGAATGGTCTTAATATAATGGTATATATTTACTCTGGAAAAGGGATAATTTAACTGGTTAAAGAACCGTTCCGGTGAATTCTAAATCAAGTCCACTGTAACCTTGTAATTGTTTCCCAAATAAGGAGAGGAAAGAACATCTTGCATCTTTGCAAACGCCAGGGATCAATATCACATATTTCTCACTGCTAACTTTTGACCCAAAGAACACATACACATGTGCACATAGGTTAGATCGGGGTCAGCTCTCCTTTCCCTATCACAGTGTGAGTGTTGTCTAGTGTGCATCACAGTGTCTCCCTGCACGTCTGTCAGCACTTAGCATTTATTTACACTGCTACATAATCTCAGCAACATAAGATGCCTCTACTGCAATGACATGCTGAGTGATGTGTGCGAGAGAAAGAGAGAGAGGTTTACAGTATGTATATTTGTTTACAACTATACTGGACCAGTGATCTTCAGGAAAACATTCTAAACAGGATTTTAACCATAATAACCATTAAGAGCTTGACCCCAATATCCCCCCCTACCTCCCATATTCAGATTAGCGCTGGACAGCTACATGCTTTTCAGTGGTGAGTTGTTTTAAAGTTATTTTATTACATTTGCTAATGTAACATTTAATATAAATTACTATATTTATATTATTATTATTTATTTATTTATTATATAACTTTAATAAAAAAAATTAATGTTTAATTCACTTAATTCACTCACTTTGAAAATAGGTTTTACTGTGTTGAAAAGCTGCCTTAAAGATTTGACCTTTACAAGATTTCTGATTACACATTGCCCTCTGTTGTTCTTTGTACTGTCATGACATGCCGTTAGTCAAAGTGGGTGGGAGTTTAGCTTTATATAGTTAACTGTCAATCACTGGGGCAGTGGAAGAGTGTTGTTCAGGTTTCCCAACTGCTTAAAGGTCCCAAAGGGCACATTTTACCATTTTACCCAGCTGTGAGAAAAAACAGCACACACACCCCCGGATATTAAGGCAACTGTCACTCTCCTTGACACTCTTCTCCATGTTTGTCTCAAGTCCATACATTTGAACTAGCAGCTACCAAATAGCAGCTCATAATTGTAATTATTAAAGTATTTATTAAACATATTTTTAGTTTCCCTAAGGTATATATGCGTTAGTTACTTACTGTGTACCATAATTTAGCATTGCTAAGTTAGATTTACATCTGACTAAGTGTGTTTACACACAAAGACTATTTTACTGATCACACATAGTTTAGTTATTGCTTCCATTTAGAATACAATTAAAAAAGTGTTTGCAATGGTTATAGTGAGATGAAAATTGAATTTAAAGGGATTGTTTATCAAGAATGAAGGTTCTGTTGTTATTTATGAGTTTTATAGAAGAAAGAAGGTCAAACAGGGTTATTTGTTTATAGACTATCCCTTTAGGGGCACGTATAGCAATAAGGCTCTGGTGATGTCACTGCTGTAGTTTTGTGAAATATTTCTGTTTTAATGGGCCTGCTGAGACCCTCAGCAGTTTCCTCAGGCTGAAACGGAAGAAAGTGAATGAAGTTGCGAGTATTGACTGACAGGAGGCTGATTGATGATGATTGATAGCGCTGCCCATTTTCGCGTGGGAAAAAGGAAAAGTTACGCGCTCCTCTGAACACATATTCTGATTCATACTAAAGCTCCGGCTGTAAATGTTTCTTTGTAAAACATTTTTCCATTTATTACTTGAATTATAATGATTCATATTGGATAGTAAAGTCTATAACAGTTAGCTTTATCTCTCTTGCCTAATGTATGTTCATTTTAGTAACAAACCAATAAAGAAAGATCAACATCAGTGTTTTTTCTCATGTGTTTGGGTGAGTCCTGTGGAGCAGTGCGTGTGGGAGGAGCTTTTAAATTCTGTCTGACAGGTGTTTACTGAGACCTGAACTCTAAGCTTCACCTGAGGTAAAGGAAAGATGGAAATGAGCGTAGGTGAGAAAAGTGTCAGAAGTCATTAAAATGTCATCTCATTGCCAGGAAACTGCATCAGAGCCTCTGAGCTTGTTTTAATTCATGCAGTAGTGTTTTCCAAGCCTGGAAGAGTCATTGAAATTAATACAGTTGCACTTGTGTACAGAGTGTGAGGAGAGTTTTTAAATGTATTTAATTTGGCCAAATCAAAATGGTTTAAAAAAGACATTTTTCCCAGTAATGACAAACGATTAGAAAGTTTATTGAAAAGTCATGAAGATACACTTATCAAAATCTATCGTAACCCTGTGTATATTATATATTTATATATATAAGTCTTTATACAATAAAATTAATAAAATATTTACATTTGACCTTGTAGTTAAGAAGGTGCACTCATACAAAATCAGACTGCTATATTTTATTTTATAGAGTAGAAATTGTAGCGTATTTAGAAAAGGACTTGCCAGAACTTCAGCACTGTCAGTCATTGCTTTTTCTTAGACCTCTGTCAGGATGTCTTCAGCAGTTTTCAAATGCCTCGATTGGCGCTTTCATGTTTTTCTCAAAATGTGGGGCTCTGGTTTCTCAGGAGGCAGAGGTTTGGGAGGTATGTAAAGAGATCTCCCCGTCAAACATCTTTGTGTTTTCAGCTCTCTCTGGGAAGTGTGTTTTCAGAGCCTGCAGCTGGTTCGATGTACGATAGGTCACGAGGTTGGGGAGAGAGAAGAAGAACTGATTGACATTTTAGAGTGGCAGCTTTTCATAGAAAAAAGCTGTTAAATGGGCTGAGTGTGGACAGACACACTTTGTTCTAGCGCTGGGGCCTGTCCAAGACAAACAAGTCCTCGCACCTGAATTTAATCTTGGCGGTTGGTGTGAGTGTGTATTCGGGAGGGAGTGTATATTTTTGTGTGTACGTGTTGGGTCGGAGACCTCACTGTGGCTCTGCTTGGTGACGGTGAGGCATTGAGCCTCATCTGTGTGTATTTGTATTACCACTGTGGCCCATCCTCTACCTCGAGTGGTGGAATTGAGGCAGAGAGGATTTTGGGTATGTGTCTGTTCACACTGAAACAGGTTTAAAAACTATGTAAACTCACACCACATTTCTTCACCTATTCGCAGATGTTTTAATTGAGTTGTGGTTGTTTTGTCTTCAGGGTTGCCACACTGCCAAGCTATGTCAGAGCTCAGCTGTCAGCCGCTCAATGTGTGTTTGAAGACAGCAGAGAGCAGCTCAATGTGTGTTTGAAGACAGATGGAGAGCTTAATATCAGCTCTAAGCGAGCATGTTTTTTCTCATGCACCAGTGGAGGGCTTCTCAAAGACATTGGTTTGATTCTAAGCTTATGCTCTACCAGATGTAGCTTTTGGTTTTACATTAGCTAATTGAAATGCTTATGCAGTTTAAAATATATCCACTAGGATTGACAAGAGCTTGAAAAGATGACATGGGTGAAAGCCGAAGCCTTTCTTCGACAGCAACTACTGGAAGGCCGGATGATTCAAAGTGTCTGGGCTGATTTTTCAGATAGTCACATATGTCGACCACAACAATGTCTGCCTGTTATTACTCTCTTGTTCAGCTTTGTTCAATTTGTTCACAGTGATTGATCTGCCTTTGATGCCCTAATTGCCTCTTTCTTGACCCAGTGGTGGCAGACAGCCCGACAGTTGATATGGATCATTGAATGTTCTCTTGTTCCATCATATGCCGCTCATTTACGTTTCTCTCTCAGTATGCGAGTGCTAATATCACAGCAGGGCCGTCCCACCTCATAAATGAACGCAGCCTAGCATATATCTTCCTGGAATCACCTTAAAATAGATCTGGGGGGGGTTTGATAATTGATGGTGTTCTAATGAGTGTGCATTCCATCACCAGAGCCCTATAGTGCCTGGAGGCCATACTTTTTAGATGTCTTTCTCTATCAGTGCACTCAAGGACTGTGAGAATTTTCGCTTCATCCGTGCTCCAGGCGTTCTGTACTGCCGACCGCTTGCCAAGTACTCAAAAGCTAACCTTAGGGTTTGGGAGCAGCTACATGGGAACCTGTCCACATACTTCTCAGGTTGCATCCGGCTGTTATGCAGCAGCAGGTTTTTGTAAGCTAAGCTAAGATAAGGAGTTGTTTGTTGCTCTTTCTGGGGTCTCCTGAGTATGCACTTATTTATTGATTATCAGTGAATGTCACTGCACAAACTGTTTGCATACAACAATTAATATCTGATGAGTGACCGTTTTGTAGTTACCTTAATATACTTGAAGCAACATATGGGAAAATGCCATTAGCAGTTACATGTCTGGGTTTTTTTAAAGTTAACGAGGTTCATTAGAAATGATTGATGTGCAGTTGGTGTATTTCAATGAAAGCTTTTCCCTTCAGGCACTGATGTTTATTGTTTAGACTTTAGGTGTCTTTTTTACACATGCATTTCAGAAGCATACGCACATTTCTCACCTCTCTAAGGTTACACAGGAAAAGTGTGAGACAGTCAGACAGTTTTTCTGTGCAGTAAATGTTTAGGTGTAATATTACAGTTTTTCAACGTTTGTGTATCACTGGCTATGTTTAGGAAATGATACTAAAATAATCTTTTATTTTCTTTTATTTTCTCATCTCACACTGTAGCCTCTCTGGTGTAATTGATGCTTTGGTTGAATTTCAATTAACTGAATGTACCACTAGAGGCAATATTGTGTGAGTGCAGGTCCTGTGAGCCTCTAAAATGGTCTTTTATGTCTCAAACCTTCTCCCAGGGGATATCTAGGGCTGTGATCTCAATGCCACCACTGTAGTTTAAAAACACTAAGTAATGATCTTGGCTAAACTGTGTGACATTATAACAAGAACGTAGCGATACTGTGGGGTGTTTTTTTTTCAGTCTGTGATTTTCTGTTTTACTTTGCTAAGATTACTGTGTGCCCTGTGTTCACGCAGTATTTGTTATCACACAGTTGGTCTTATTTCAGTGGTGGTCATCCATAGCCTGTGGGGTCAAAACACAGATTCTGCTCATTGCTGTAACCCATTCGGCTCAACCACCCACCCACCCGCTGGCCAGCAGTCACTCTATCTCTTAGATGTCTTTTAACCTCTTGTGGTATTTCCGTTCCCTTCTACTGCTTTAAATAATGTCCATTTATTCATATCTAATAGGACACGTATCACCTCATGTTGTACATTTATTTTTTTATGTCTCTCTTCCTCCTTATCTTTGGCAATTGGCCTCCTTTACTATGTCCATTAACACCTTTTGGTTCCAAGCACAGAAGCCCCTGGGACAGTTTTGTGGTGCCCGTCAGTGATTAGTGGCTATTCCGTCACCCTGCATTAAAACATCATCACTTTTGCACTGAAAGAAAACACCTTTATATGAAGAGCCTCTGCATACAGAGGAAATAGTGTTTAGTTTAGTTTAGATTACCCTTATTTAATGACATCTTTACTTAGTTTCGTGATAATGTTATCCTTATTAAGTTCACATATTTATCTCTTTATTTATTAACCTTTTATTTTATTTATTGTTTATGGGTTTTTTTACTTATTTCCTTATTTTTTCAGTTTGTCATTGTAGGTAAATTATTTCTTATAGCTGTTTATTTTAATTTAGTTTATTCATTATCCTGAATCCATGCGCAAAATCCCTTAAGCCCTGATAGAGAAGAGAAGTCTGTTTATCTCATAATATTTATCATTCTTTATTAAATATTATGAGATAATTCTATCTTTTTCTATCTAATTCTATCTTTTAAAGCGCTTTGATGCCTGTTCTCAACCAACATGTGTTTTCTGGACATACAAGCAGATCTGCTAATGAGTTTACAAGATCAGGTTTCTCTAGAAAACAATATTTGTTTTTAGGGTGTTTTTTGTGTTTGACCAAACATCTGCTTCTCAGACCTCTTTGACTTTCCTCTTGCCTTGTTGGCCACATTTTAACAGTCCAAATGTACTGCGTTTTATTACAATGAATAACAGTGCTGCAGTCGGCACATTGCATCACTCTGTTGTTAATCTAAACCTAATTGCTGCGGAGGGATACTAACAGTTCATCTTTGTGTAACTGAATGTCATCCATATGTGGATGTTATAGAAAACAGTGAGAAGGATGTCTGTCATTAGTTTATGTTAATATGAGAATACATGCATTTTTATATTCTTTGTTTTTCAAAAGACACACAATTTGTCTCTTAATGAAGCAAGTTGATATTTTTTTTAATATATCCCAGAATGAGTAACGGAAAAGCCATTAGTGTAGATTATCCCAATCCACACCATCTCAGGCCTGCCTCCAACTTTTTCCCTATTGGTCGTTCAATTCCAAACATTAACACTCTCTCAAAGTAAACCACTGTGTCCAAATAGGAGGAAAATATATAGTCTGTGTCTTTGTTTATTATTTCTGCCTGTTCCTGTGTTAGTGTGTGACTGTGTTTTTGTGTGTGTGCACGTGAGGGAGATTGAATGTGTATATTGAGGTAGTTGTAATAGGGCTGTGGGCTACTCAGTCTGTTTAAATAGCGAATTTGTATTCACACAAACACAATAACACACTGGCACATGCAAAGACAGCTTGAGAGCACATAACAGAACAGTACACAGAACAGACATATAATCCTTGCCACCGCAAACTGTCATTGCCACTTTTTAAAATGAAGGCTGTTGGGTTTTCCCCTAATGAAAGAAAATGAGAAAATCCAGTATTTTGACCTCCTAATTATCCCTCTACTTCTCTCTCAAGTTCAAGTTCCCTGCCATCCTTTTAAGTAAATAAAAACTGGCTGGTGATGCAGAAGTTAGCTGCATGCTTAACACTTCATCAAAAGAACTTTAAATCTTTCTATGTTTTGATCTTGAACTACAGTGCAGTTTAACTTAAATGGTTTAAAGAAGCATAGCAATGCTATGTTTTTGTATTTTGCCTGTATGATTCTGCTTCACACGGGTTGACTGGACAGATAGGCCCATTTTGATTGAGTTACATTGTCTGGTTTTCCCTCATATCCACCACAGGGGTTCTCTGTCATTACATAAAACTCTTGTAAATGGTGACGAGCGCTCATCATAAGTCCTTCCAAATAAAGAATTGCACATTCTTCTTACCAGGTCTCAAACTCTAGTAACGTCTTCCATATGGATCCCGGTCCCAATGCCAGACAGACAAAGACTTGTCAGAATTCTCTGCTTGCACCTAATTTTGGTCAGTTTTGCCTTGTGGTTTTCTTTGCTTTGAATTCCATCTCCATTTTAGAAAACCGCCTCCAAAGTGTGAAAAGTTCGGCTGGATTAACTTTATCAATTCCCTGCACTTAATGGAAAACCCCTGTGAGAGGACTTTGAAGTGTCACAGATGCTTTCCAAGGAAAACAGCCTCAGACCTTCTCGCCTCAACTCTCGAGGCAAAGCCAACCGCCTTTTCATTCTGCTGTTTTTCTTTTCTCACACCAGCAGGAACACCGCAAAGTATTTAGGGTTACCATTGAATTGCCAATGACACTGCGTTGGCCCACTGAAAAGGCCCACCGTTTTGGGAAAGCAACTGAGAGAGAGGTTGCTGAGATATCTGCTAGGTGTAGACTTTCCTAGAAACACATTGTGGCTTTTGTACTATTTTAACTCATTTTAAACTAACTGTTGATTTGGTGAACTTTCATACACATCAATTGCAACTGAATTGCATACTAGAACAATATTGTCAAGGTGCTTCATCAGATTTTCTGAGCCCCTTACTTTTTGCACGTTTAAACCCACATTGTAAGTCTGTGGTCACTCTTTCCAGCACGACGTGTCACAGAGTTTGCTGAGGGCAGCACTGGATGGGGTGGTGCAGGAGTGTGTGAGCTTTGTGGGAGTGGACATCAACATCTGTTCAGAGACGCTGATGAGGTAGGGCCAAATACTTTCCAGCGGGAGTCACAACATGGCAACTTCTCACTCGCCTCCTCACTACTGCTTAAGTGTTTAGTCTGACACCCTACACATCGCACACCCACTCAAAAGCATGCACCGTAGCGTTTTTTCACAAGCCCACTACACACAAACATTGTGATCTACATACACAAACATTGCTGTTCCCCAGCATATTTTTAAATTAAGATATATAGCCTCCGATAATAGTCACATAAACTTACAGAAACATTCAAATGCATACATTGCTCATACAACGAAAGTAAATCTACTTGCTGCTTTGTCTAATTCCTTGTAGGATTTCATGAGTAATTCTCTATGGAAAACGTGGCATGGAACACATTTACGGAATTAAACTGGGTTAATTTTTACATGTCACTCGATGCACTTTAGAAATGTTCGTTTTCACATTCTAACAGAGTTTTCAGAAATGTTAGAGTCCCACACTCAACACTATAGAGGTTAGTGTGTTTACATAAGTACATTTAAAATAATTGATGAAGGCGGACAGACCTTTATCTTTCATCAATACACTAAATTTAGATGCATGTAAGCATTAGGTTGAAATGCGACCGCCATATTTAACTCTCAGGGCTTTTGAATTATTGCACACAAATATACACACTATTGTAAACTGGAAAGCTGTGCTGTGGCATTATGAAGGCAGGGTTAATGCTAGTGAGGTAGACTAGGATCAGGTCATCTGTTTACCTGACTTTAAATGAGCTCTCAGTAGCAGAGGTCCAGACGACGTGTTCATGGCTCCAGTATTATTTGCCACTTATTTATATGCGATGACATATAGTGTTTTCATAGCTGCTTTGGGGGAGCTGCCACTTCGAATTGCCCATACTGTGTCTTGAAAACTACTCAATGCCTGTCTGTGTTTCGTATGAAAAGGTCAAAAAGATTATGAGATCTTAGGCGCCCATTTGGTAATTTTTCTGGAAAATGTTCACAAATTTTACTAATATCTGACTTCTCATTTGTGAATATGTAGGAATTACATCAGTATGAAAAGGAATTTCCATGCATGTCCTCGGGTGGACTTCTAAAATATTTTGGTTTTTTGATCCAGTATGTGCGTTTATGGAGGTTATTGACACATAAAGCAAATAACTAATTACAAACAGCGGATGAATCCATATAGTTATGGAGAATGTTATGAGGGGTTTAAGATTTATGAACAGAATATGTCTCTGCTCAAGAATCACTCAGAGGTTGTTGCAAGTCAGATAAGACATGTTATTCCATATAGTATGGAATGTTATATTTTGAAAATGACATTACTGGGGAAAAAGTAAAAAACAACAGCTTATTAAAACGTAAAGCCTTCAGTAAATCTAAAAAAACAAAACAGAGCAGGAAAAGTTCTAGTAAATTCAGAAAAGAGAGGTATGCAGTCTCTTAAATCTAAATGTTCACATAGGTTTTGACAGTTGTCCCTTTGGTCCTTTTACACACGTAAGAGGTCTAAATGCAAGGCGAGCTTGCAGTGTCAGAGAAAAGAATGGACCTTTTCTCAACAGAGAACAGCTAAAATTGGTGAAAGACCTGGGACCTAGCTTTCAGCAGTGTGCTGGCATCATCAGGATCAACCCTGAGACAGTACGCAGGTACGATTTTTACACTCATGTGAGTCCAGACTGTGTCAGAGCACTGGTACACATGTTCTTGTACCAATCCACCTTTATTTCCTCTACTGGTTCTTCTTCACAGCTGTGAAGTTTAAACTGAAAGCTTTTCTGTGGCATAGGTCCTTTTTATAACGTAAATTGATTTGACTTATACATTAGTTTACAATTTGTATCATGTTACTATATGTTTTATATTATATACTACATTCATGATAACCTGACTGCAGCACTCATAAATGCTTAACTTCAATTTAGGGTGTTTCACTGTGTTTTTGTACTTTTTGTTATGCAGTTACAACCCTGAAGGAAACAAAGAACTGGATGTTCTTCAAAAACAGATTGTGGAGAAAAGCTGAAGACTCTGGTAGCATCTCTAACCAGTTTAACCTGCTGGACCAAACCTACATCCACCCAGAATCCTACAGTATCGCCCTGAGGTGAGAACAGAGTGCTGCATCGAACTATCGCATTACTCCACCGCTGCAGACGATCATTGTATCTGCTTAAAGACTGACCCGAGCGGTAGCGTATGCGTGTGTTTACATCAAGTGGCAGCATCTGGTCCTGCGTTGCTCGGTGCGAGAGGGCTGTGCTGCAAGCTGCTGCCACTTATGAAAAAGCACATTCAGCATGCGCTCAGGACTCTGACAGTGAATGAAGCTCTCCCTGCAGCTGTGCTGCTCAAGTCTGTTTAGACTACTCCAATCTGACACTTGTGCCTGTTGCTTCCAGAAGAAGCACACGGATGCCCTGTGGTTTGGATGCGCCTGCGTGCATGACAGCTGCGAGTTAAATCAAAATCTGTGTGTACATGCGAAAGAGGTTTTTGTTTTTTTACTCTATAGGAACGTTAAGCACGGCAGTCCGATGCTGTGGAATTTGGAGGATTCATTGCTGAATGGCAACTATAATTTAGGAAAAAGACATTCATCACATCCTGTTACTCATTTCTTTCATTTCCACTAAACAAGAGCTCCTGATTTGTTATTAGATGTAGCGCAGTGCGTGCACTAATGCAGATACGCTTTGTTTATGTCACTGTGTTGCATGTAGATAATTTGAGTGAACTGATATGCGTGTAAATACGGTTTACAGGGTCTAAAGATCTGAAACTACTTTGAAATACATTGTTTTTTGACAGAGGGGGATAAATAGAAAGCTTTCATTTTTGTTCATTGAGAGGAAATTATATTTTTTGCAGTGTGACAATATAAGCAAATCTGTGACACTGTGAAAGTTGCAGAAAAAGTAATAATGTCTTTTCCCAGATCAGATTTCCTTGCTTCCATTGTAGCATATACTTGTTTAACTCAGCCTGGGAAATCACAGACCATTAAGTTTTGCACAAACTGGCGAGTCCATGCCAGCTCGAGTTCATACTGTCATTAAATCAAAAGGAGACATGACAAATACTTAGAAAATTCAAACTCATTTCTCAATTAAGCTTTGCACAAACATTGTAATGCAAAACTGAAGAATTGTCACTGATGACTTCACACTTTTGGACCCACTGTATATACACGTGTCTGCATGTGTGACCCATGTTTAAGTGTGTGCGTGTTAAGGACGTGTCCATCCACCAGTTCACTGCTTGATCTGTCGCCAGAGGCGCCTGCAGGGGTCAAGGGTCTAATAAAGCCACTTAGGGGCATGGAGTGGGGAATAATCACCCTGTCATATCCTCCCTCCTCTACTCTCCTTCTGTTTGTTTTTATTTCACTCCGTTAGGCTTCATTTCCGACTAAACCAGGCAGAAAAGCCTCCCTCGCAGTCCCCTGTATTATCACCATGCTCTATCGTTACCAAATGCTGCACTAATGGATGTTGCTCCACTCCAATTGTCATCATGAGCCCAGGCATATTTTTCTTGGAGTAACAGGATTTGATTAAACATGGCCACCAGCAGTGCTGAGTTGGTAATGTAGCGGCCAGCTAATGTAGCGGCCTTAAAACAAGGGTTTCTAGGGGGCTTCGGAGGAATTCTGGGTATTGCTAATAAATTGTATCAAATATGATGCAAGCTTCAGCCAGAGCTGGAATCTGGAGGCTAATGATGCGAGCAGAACATCTGAGCAATGGCTTTATAATGATGATGACAAGCTTGACAGATTCCCAACAATCTGTAACCCATTTCTGAACTGGGTTCATCACTTGTGTCCTCTGATTCACCAGTTCACTCTCATTCCCTCACATATTATTGAGTACAGACAGCCCATCTCCCCTTTCACTTCCTCTCATTCACTGCCACATTCATTCCAGCTTTTAAATATGGCTGGGATCTAACATCTGTTCACTACTGCAATTCTTTCTCAAAAGATTTGGGGTCCATACACAAGAATTTATAACTAATTTCAACAATTATTAATAATGCTGGTTATTAAAAATTGTACACAGAACACAATCACAATAGAACTGAAATAGCATATATAATAAAAACAGGCCCACTTTAACTTGTTAGCACCAGGAATTGCTTTGTCCGTGTAAGTGTCCTTGTTGACT
>JAZGTI010013737.1:0-14623 GCA_036877585.1 Botia kubotai
AACAGAAATGTAATTTATATTCCACATTACTATAATTTTAATTATAGATGTAGAATTATTTTAACTTAAAAAATATTTTAGGAAATATAGACTTTTATTTTCTATAGGCTTTTACCTTCTATATTCTATCCATATTTTAAAAGCAGTTTATTGTATATGGCAATCATTTTATTAAAGAAATTCAAAGTGTTACATTTTGTTAGATCTTTTAACCAAGTGTTTGATTTTTTAATAGCTGTGTATAGTGCCTGCATGTAGTTGCATTGCTACCCAGTAAAGTGACTCAACCGTAACACAGATTTCTGAGGGCCCTATATTTTTTCAGTCTGTGTCTATTAATTTGAAACGCATCACATACTCTCTCCTTTCATCCTTTCATTACAAAGCAACACATATTACACCAAACCCATTTAAAGTGTCCTAGTGACTACCAATTAGAAATATGTGTCTGAGGTCTGGCATTAAAAGCTAACAGAGTTAGTGGTTTAGTCCATGAGCTACTTTCCACTCAGCTAATGAAAATCATTGAGCCATTTAAAAACAGACTGTATATTCAAATGAACTGAAGGGAATGAAATGAGAGTTACAATGTAAAGATTATGAAATTCATAAGATTACAAATACACACATTAATCATTTACACTGAACTCACCAAGTACATCATCAGGTATTATTTAAAATCTCAAGTACCTGCAATGAATAAATAAATACATAAAAATACAAAACAAGACTGTGTTTTAATATTTTAATATGCATCTGCCTGGTTTTAGTCTACAGAAAGTTTGATTGACATAAGCAGGTTGGATGGGGCCCCTTTAAAATCCAACAAAATCTAATAAGCGTAATGTGTCAGACAAGCATCACCTTGTGTCACACACACATGAATAATTGGCCCCCAGGTAACAGCACTCACCTGCAGAAAATCTCTTCTCCCTGGGGACCTGTCAAATTAGCAGTTAGCTAATACAGAGGCTTAGGCCTTCGGACTCACTGCGAGGAGAGAGGAAAAGGGTCAAAGAGGAAAGAAAGCGAGGCTCACATAACCGCCCGGGGGCCTGGGACTATGACATGGCTCAGGCTCTGAGGCTAAAACTGAAACCATACAAACATTAATATGCACCCAGGGGCCCCGTTCAGAGATTACTTTACATAACTACTAATTGGCCTAATTTGTTAAATAAACACTGTAAGTTCTTTTAAAGCTTAATACAGGACCAATGGACATAGCAGTCAGTCCAAACGGAGGCAGAAGGCTGTCGTAACACCCACATCGGATTTTGTGGTCTGCTAAAGTCATTTCCTCTTTAAAATGAACCTGATTTCCTCTCCAGGTTAAAGCTCATGTGCATGTTTGGCTGGCCACAGTCATCTATATGCAGGGGCTGCAGTGAATGTAAGGGACAGTGTGGAAGACTGGACGTGGTCAAGAATATTTTTGAACGTGCGTAAGTCACTAAAATGTAAAGCTCAGGTTTGAAACAACAGTACTTTTGACTGCAATTTAAATTGTTGTGCGTAATTTTAATTAGCTTCATTGTTTAAACTAATGCAGATGGGTGGAAGGTGTACGACTAGTTGTTGTTGTTTTTACACCAGTTACAACAGTCTGCAGAGCTACAATAATTTTAAAAGGCAATGCTAAATAACCAATCCAAGATAGTCCAGCAAAAAAAATAACCATAAAATGAATATTTTTATCCACCACAAAATTTCAATGCACTTATTTAAATGAAAAATGAAATAATTTTACAGGCTTGCAAAAAAGATTCTGAATTATTAAACAATTCACTTACAAAAAGAATGAATTTTAATTACTGGACACTAAAACAGGATTTAATTTTTCTTAAAAAAATTTCTAACTTATTCATTATTTAGCAATATGCCAATTTGTGAATTTTTGAATTGTGATGCAACCCTTTAATTAGCAATATTTCTTCAACAAGAATTCACCACAATAAATTCTTATTTAGATTCTTTATGATTTCTGCATTGCTCAAAGTTACTGTTTCAGTGTGGTTGAAGTAAAACTGAATTGCTATCCCAACCTTTGAATTAGCTTCATTTGGCTAATTATGAAAACTGAACAAATGTTAATAACATTGTTTTTGTTGTCAAATATAAACTTAAACCTACAGGGCTGTAAATTTTGATCATTTAAATGAGTTTTCATGCTTTGCTCAAAACTTCAGACATTTTGTGACAAGCAAAAAGGCCTTTTCAAGTTTTCTGTTTTATGGAGTTTTCTGGGTTATATGATTGGAAGATAAAATATGTTTTTCCATCTGAATATGCATTGGAAAGAACAGCATCTGTCTTCATAAAACTATATTTATGCAACTGTTCAAGCTATAAATTACACTGCAAAAACATCTATTGTTAGAAAGATTTATAGAAATCTGCATGTCACGTTTTGCCTCTAACAGACTGTTCTGTGTGTCACATGGATTAGTTATAGACTTTGTTAGACACATTCAGAGTTATTGCAGGGTAGGCAGACTATTATAGCTGCCAGTATCAAACGTTTTGAATTATTTTGTTAATTTTAAATGGAGAACAAAGACATCAAATGCTTTCAATATCAAACTTTCAATATGATTTCATTATGATTTCATTTTCATATGTCATTTTATAGATTTTGTCCAAATGTAAGCAAATATTTTTGTAATGCTCTGTCTGTTGGTGACACAACTATATACTTTGTTTATGCTTCTTTGAATACTTATGCTGGATAATTACCCTTTTCAAAGCTGAATTCACAGTAAATTCTGGGGCTTAAAAGATGATGCTGACAATGTAGATTATTTGAGCCATCTTAGTTGAAGTGCACTTTTATAAACACACAGACAGATAGGCACACTAAACAATTTGAGCTAGTCACCCTAAAACCCCACACCCTATCCTCTGCTCCAACCCTTAAATACCCATGCAACCGTCTGGATCACACTCGCACTTCGCCTGCTTACGCAACTCATTTCTTAGAAAAAGTCTCAGTGGGGTCGGATCTCCAATGTCCAAAATATCCCACCCCCTGTTTTCGTGAGCCCGGAACTACTTGGCTGGCCTCAGATTTATTTTACCTTGCTTTTCTGGAAGAAGATCGTATGCATGTGGTCAGTAGAGAGAAGCTGCGACCCAACCTCCCTCTCAAGTTACGCCCTATATATAACATCCATTCCTCCACCACCTCCATTTGCCCCCCTCCCTCCCTCCTTCCTTCTCTCCAACTGCACTTCCCTACGAGCACAGTATCCAGTCGGGCCCAGACCGCTCTGTCTTTCTCTTTTTCTGTCTCTCCCTCTCTCTCCCGTCTGTCACCCGAGCTTCCTCTCACAGTCTGTGTGTGTTTACCCTCTCTCTCCACCTGGCAACAGTGCTGCATGCTCAGGATTACCAGAGGCCTTTGCTTTCAACGCTGCCTGCTCCCTCTTCCTCTTGCTGCTGACTTCTGGGCTGCAGTAGCCACGGGTGCGAGGTAAGAAGCGCTTGTAAAACAGCCTTGTGATATCGTAGGTTTTTGGCTTCCCCTGTTTCCAACACACGTGCGCTCCTCGCGTGCGCACGGAGGAAACACTTTCGCAAAAAGATCTGGAGTTGTGTGGATTTGTAGATACTTTAAGAAAATGGATCACTCTCTTTTTGGATGTCTGCGGAGCCCACATGCTCCGGCCCAAGCCCTGCACCCAGCGTTCACGCAGTCCTCACTGGTCCTGCACGGACGCTCCGACCATGTCTCCTACCCCGACCTGCCAGGACCCTCACCACCCTGCAGCTACACGGGAGAGGAGGCCAGCTTCGCAGGAACCCACCACAGAGTTCACCCCAGTCCACAGCATGCACATCACACACAACATCAATCTAACTGGCATGTTCCTCAGATGCCCTCAATAAGAGGGGACCGCCACGGCCTCTGCCTGCCGCACCCTGAGGCCACTGCGCCAGACCTGTGCAGCTCAGGAGGAGCAGGTTCCCAGGGCCTGTGTGCCGGTAACCCAACACTAACTGGTGGTGACCCCTCTAGGGTGTCATATGTGTCAGGAGAATTCGGGAGACAGACCATGTCTAGTGTTGAATCAGAGCGACGGAGTAGCAAAGGAAAGAGTGACAGTTCAGGTACATTTTTTTCTCATTCTGAATTTGTGATCTGTAAAAAAGTCTGAAAAGTTTCAGAATCTTAACAATATCTTGAAAATATAGATCAAACTCATATATTCAAAAGTCATCTGTCTTCGTAATCGTTGTGCAGTGTATTTTGTGTAATCTGTTACTGGAGACAATGATAATCAATAATGTTTTAAAAACTTTAAGGAAAGATGCATCCACATGTCAAAACATGTTAAATACAATTTTAGAAAGTCAGACTTATTTTTATTTTTCAGTATTAAAAACAGTTACATAATATAATATTGTATCTAATAATGTATTTCATTTTATTTATATGAAATATGTACAATTATTTAGAAAGAAGTTTTACATTCTTTTATTTTTGTTGTTTAGTAACAAAAGAAATTTATTTTAGAATTTATGACATTTTAATTTTTTTTAGTATTTAATTACACGCAATTGTAAATTGTAAATTAAAATTTTGTAAATTAATAGGAGCTTTGTAATTACAATTGCTTTTAAACATTTGATATTCAAATCACATACACACTTAGTTCCAATCAATCCATGGTCCACACAGAGAAGAGCAGACACTGTTTACAAATTAATCAGACTGAATTTTAATTTTAAAATTCTTCATATTTCATGTGAACTCTTTTACAATTTGAATGAATTTTGGGTTAATTAAATGAAAGCGAAACGTTCAGAATCATGAATGAGCAGCACAGCGCTCAAGAGTGTGTACTGATGAGGGCCAGTGTTGAGCGACTGCCCTGTGTCTCCCTTCTCAGTCACAGTAAGTCACTGTGGCATTTACCCTGAGGTCTTTAATAGCCCACAGGTGAAGTCTGCTGTTAAACGCTCTCGCTGCCCACAGCTGCGCTTTTGATACCCCAACACAGACGTGCTATTAATGGCTGAGGAAAACAGTTAAAGCTGCAGATGGTGCTTTTTATACAAAATCTGGTGCTTAAATTTAAAGAACAATAGAAATATCACACCTGGTAAATAAAGCTGTGTGACGTTGACCTACACACTTTTAAAACAACTTTAAGCTACGGTGGCTTAAATATTATTTGAGATTCAACCATTAAAATACTGTACTTTTATTTAGATAACAAACGTAACTTATCTTTACAGTAGCAAACCGTTCTGGCTTAAACTGCACTTTTAAAGTAGCAATGTCATACATGGGGCCTAAATGTTAAAGTAGTTCATCCAGGTGCCTGTAATTTAAGGCATGATCGCAGATTGATGGATATACTCAACGCTGGTAGACGTTTCCAGAAGGCTCACATTGGCACTCAGCTTGCCTCTATACCAAATCTAATTTTATTCTTCACTCTGCTGGCAGTTATTAAAGACAGTGTGATTTCCATTTAGAGCCACGTCATGTGTTGAGATGTTGCACTTACAGGCAGTTCACATTATAGATTATTCAGAAGATGATGCTGCAGATAAAATATAATCTTAAAGGCTCATCATCTTGTGTATTGTGAAAGCCTTGGATTTCTACAGCAGTTGTAATTGTATGGCGCTTTCAAAGGAGCCAAAAAATCCTGTCAAAACCTAAATCACACCCTTCCCTGAATGGCAAACCTAAGAAATTCATTGAAAACATTCTTTCTTTCTTTCTTTCTTTTTTTCTTTCTTTTTGTGTCTACCTGTTACTCGGTGTTCTTTGTCAAAGCATTCACATTATAACCCTTGAAATATTCAATATTTGAAATATTCAAATATTCAATTCAATAAATATCCTAGATTACAGCCAATTCTAATTTACATACAAACCATAATGTAATGGATTATACAGAAAAGCTTTTTGTCTAATGTTTTTGGCAGTCATAGTTTCATGCAATCTCAACAAAATTAATTTCATTCTTTGCTCTTCATTGCTCCTTGAAAAATCTAGTTTCAAATCTAGAAAAGAAATGTACCACCCTGGCCTGAATTTTCTATTGTTGTTTCTTTATGAACATTTTTTAATTTTTGCAGATTAATTAGACCTCAATAGAAATACAATGATTTTCTGGACCAATCAGTTATAGTTTTTTGGGATAGCTTTATATTTTCTGTTAACAGAGTGTGTGTGGAAAATGGAGAGTAAATTGAGCTGATTGTAGGAGAGTGTGAAAGCAATCCTGTTGATTCAGGCCAGGTTTAAGTGCACACACTCTTTCCCTGGCCCCCCTCCGCATGCTAAAAACACCAGAGCCATATCGCCATAATAAAGGCTGATTGGCAGTCCAAATTGTTCCGCTTTCATTTTTATTTCTGTTCGTTTATTTTATTTCGGAGCCCTGCAGTTTATCACACCATCTTATTTTTTTCACCCTTTTTTCTGTCTCCTCACATTTATTTGGTGTGTTTCCAGTGACTGGAGAGTGATCTGTTTTTCATTTCAGATTCACAGGATGGGAGCTACAAGTCAGACGTGAGCAGTAAACCCAGGAAGGAGCGCACGGCGTTCACCAAGGAGCAGATTCGAGAACTGGAATCAGAGTTCGCTCACCACAACTATCTGACACGTCTCAGACGCTACGAAATCGCTGTCAACCTTGACCTCACTGAGAGACAAGTACGTTGATGCCTGGCTTGTTTTCATGTGTTACTGTGAAATGTAACATTGACGTAATTCTTTTCTTGATGGGTACAAAAAACCTTTGCATAAAAGCTGACTACACAAATGATGTCAAGTGATAAACGGGGTGAAGCAAGGTTCTTTTCACTATAGCTTTCTCATTGGGTCTTTGAGAGGGGGGGTACATACCCATAAAAACTTTGTTCCAGGCCTTGCGACTGTAAGCGATAACCCTGTCTGCGGAAACCCTTAAAGATTTTAACGCTTTCAAAATCCGCACACTTTGTATGCATATGTGTTTGCACACTTTTTAAAAATTCATATATTATTGCTTATTCGCATATTTTATTGTTAAACTTGAGTCAAAAACATCCACATTAGTGATTTAAATTTTGCTACATAATTGTACTGCACTGATATATACAAACCTTTAAAAATAGTGACTGTAATTACTATTTATCGCACTTTATGTATATTTCAAACTAGACTCTGGTGAATTTTTATTATTTATTAGGGCCTTGAAAAGAACATTTTTTACTATTATAGAAAAATCTGCCTTTATATTTCAGTATAAATCTGAATACAGATTGTAATACTTTATTTTAAATGGCCTGCACATCTCACACACCCATTCACAGGATCTTTCCAGTGTAAGTGTCTTGACCTGAAAAGAATCCCTATAAATAACTCACCTAGGATTTGAATCATTCTGTTCGAATTGCTGTTCCCTTCCTACTCACAATTGTCTCCTAATGACTCTCAGCACCGATCCAATAAATCTGTGGACGTGGGTTGATCTAGGACCTTGAAAAGCAAATTCCGAACATCTGTCCTTACTGTTAATCTAAAGCTGTTTGTGATTATTGTACATGTAATGTTTAGGGAAATCCATATAATTCCACATGCGGCCTGTTGTGCTAATAAGTTTTACCGCTTTAAGATTTTCAAGATGTGTATTGTTATTTTCTGGAAAATAAGAATGAGCATAAAAGATGATCATTATTTTTTATGTAGCGCTGTCCTTTTTTATTCCTCAGAAAAAATTACTAAATGGATGAACCCTTTTTATGTGTGATATTTCAACCTGGACACTTATTCCAGTGTGTCTGGAATGTCTTTTTCACTAACCACCTCCCATCCAATTTATCCAGGTGCTGTCTATTGTCCAGTTGAGAAAAGTGTGTTTATTTTTAATAAATCATGGAAGCAATAAATTATAAAATGGTATTATTAGTGTCATAAAGTCAGTTATCACAAAACTTTGCTAATAGTCATTGAAAATAAGATACTATATTATAGAATATAGTTAAGATACTATATTAAGATACTATATAGAACCAAGGGTGTGTTCGTTTTCGAATGAATTTAAACGAATTTTGATAGTTTGTGTAATTTCATTTATTATTTAGTCACGTGGTTAGTATCTGTTTTGCTAAATTGCTTTCACTTCCATTGTTAAATTAAAATGACCCCCCTTTATTTTAAAATAATAAATATAATGTAGATTTTAAATGAGGAAGAGAAAAAGTATAACAATATCATAAAATATATTGTTGCATATAATATATAAGTTCCATGCAACTTTCATTGTATTTATTACTCCACAGAAAGTTCTCAGGTCTCACGCTCCATATGACTTAAATTTTCATCATGTAATGTAATCTGCGATACCTGCACTGAACTTCCTAAAATAACCATCTCTGCCAGAAATAGTGGGCCCTATCAGGCCTGGTTATGGGTGGTTGGTGGGTGTGTGGCGGTGTGGGGGTGTCAGGCTATCTGATTGACCCGTTTTAGGCAGCAGCTTGATCATCCCAGTGGAGACACAAATACAGAGCAAAGTGTCAAGTCAGAAATTGAATGTCGGACCTTGAGCTGACGGGCAGCCAGGAGTTTTGAATCAGCACATAATTGACCAGGTGGAAGTAGCCTAGAGAGCCAATGTTAGATCCCCACAGAGCCCAACGCTATTCCACCAAATTTCCCACACTACACACTCAACTGGTGAGCATGAGTGCATAGATCCACTATAACTTTCAGGAAGTTTAGATTTAAGAGCAGAGATGAAGGACACTCTTAACTGCAAAGCACATGAAATGGGCTGTTTTGCTTGGTTTATGTATGTTGTGTGCATGTGTCAGGCTGAGCGCTAAGTTGGCAGAGGTCTGTTATGGAAATCTCATCCAATCAGATACACACAGCATGAAGTTCGTTCTGATACAGAAGGCATAATGGTGGTTTAGAATGGAGGTCCATGTGTACGTGCCAAATCAAGTCTTTCTGGACAGTGCCATAACACACGCCCTAACACACATTCCCACAAAGTGGCGTTGAGTTTCCCTGATGCAGATCTTGAATGTCTGTGTTGCTAGGAGACAGAAAAAGTCCCATAAACATAGTGTGTAATACCTTCGCCAAAACGTTGCCTCCTAATGAGCAAACAAAACATATTTACTAATTTATAAGCTTTTACTAATATGCAAAATAGTGTTTTTATTGGTACTTAGTTACAGTAATGATTCACTATTCTTTTACAACTGTACTTAATATAACAATATTATACTTCAAAACTTGGTACTCTGGAATACTTGATTCTAATTGGTCAACATAATGTGGTCCAAAATATTTGTATATCGACCACTAAACTGTATAGATAACTGTTGTCCCTGGGAACCTGTTTCCTTGTCTCACATATTAATGTAATTTTTAACCTCTTAGATAATATAACTTCAACTCAATTTTTTCGGCAAACATGTAATATGAAGGATATTGTAAGTGCAGTCAGCCAGTCACAAATAAAGCTCTTCAATATTACACAGAGCATATCTGGCTTTATTTTTCAACAATGACTGTTTAAATGTTCTTCCTGATGTGACTCCACATTAACATATATGTCTTGTGCAGGTAAAGGTGTGGTTCCAGAACAGGAGGATGAAATGGAAACGAGTGAAGGGTGGGCAGCAAGGGGCCGCCGCTCGGGAAAAAGAGCTTGTGAATGTAAAAAAAGGAACTCTCTTACCCTCTGAGTTTTCCCCTCTTGTGGGACTGCACCATCCCATCGGATCTCCAAGCAATGAGGAAGACAGTCACGAAAGTGACCAGAGCTCTGAGCACGCGCAGTTATGATGCCCAGGGCCCACCCACTCACAGCCTGCCAATTTCCTCAGGAATCAACAATGTTGGTACTCAAAAAGCCATTAACAACTTGTACAAGGCCATGTTTTGTTATTTTGTTTTCTCATTCTGAGTGGTTAGGGATTGTTCTTGGTCTGTGTAACAGATGCTGGAAGGGTATAAACCAGAGCTCAGCCCCCACAGCAACTAACAGAAGGATTTTAAGGTGGCAACACTTTTAAATATGTAGAAAAATGGAGGGTGAAAAGGAATCTATACATTTCACTCATGTGTAACCGATTCGGAAACTTGTACATAAATATAAGTTAGAATGTTATAAACATTCCACATGAGTGCCTTGAAGAGAATTTTTGCACTGTTTTTATTCTTGCTACAACTGATTGCTACTGTATTTATGCAGATGTTAATAACAATATTACTGATTACTGACACGCGCCTGCATAATCTGTGATAGCACAGAATATGTAGTATTTTTTCATTTATTTAAAAACAGCCCCATTAAGTTGTTGTTTAATGAATTTTTAAACACAAGTTATAAAAAAATTGTTTATAGATTTTTGTACATTTTTCACAATATACTGTTTATTTGCTCTGAACAGATAATTTTGGGAAGTCACTTAAATTGGTTGAAAATATTGTATGTAGAATTTTGATACACAACCTTTTTGCGGGGGAATACATTGCATAATGTTGGCGTAAATTTTCATTTTTCTTGTTTAGGTTGTACCTAAGGACTGCAAATAATTGTTGAATGATCACCAATTAGTTTAAAGTTGTTTAAGTGCTCTATACATGTGCTTTTTGTGTAATTACTTAGGTATTACACTGTAATACCATAGTAATTACAAAATAATAGCGTTTGAGTACAACAAAAAAAATGGCATTATAACATTTCTGATCTTTACAGTTCAGTAAATGATATAGTTCATGTCCTTTATTTACCTTGTAAATAAACAAAAGTTAGTTTTGATTCTAACTTTATTATGACAAACTTGCTTAATAAATTTCACAAAAAGATCACATTTCACAAAAAGGCTCTTAAAAGTTATTTGAAAGTTTCTTTTAATGGAAATGTTAACAAACACTGAAGAAGATTATGTGATGTAAATGTTATGAAAAGCCATGATAAAAAATGAATTGTATGATTTGGCATTTCGGTGTATAGACACTTTATCCAGTCAGCCAACTTTCAAATGTCTTCGCTCATAGGAGAGCAGCTGGTGATTCGATAGCTGCAGAAGTTTGGACTCATTTGATTTGTGGCTTTGCCATTCCCCCTGACACACAGGCAAAACCCAGGCTAAGTGGATTTGTTTTCAGTTGTGGTCAGAGCCAGTCGTGCATTTTCCCTCTGTGGAAGACGTTTTTGATTAGCCCTTCGATTTAGATGTTTGTGTATGATATACTGTGATCAAAGTGAGACGAGGAACAATCCCCTTGGGGAAACAATTCGTGGCTTTAAGAAATGAATGCGAAATATATTTATGACCCCTCCAACCCTGCCAAGTGCCCAGCTGCACTGATCATAGCCACGTCTAAACAAACCGTGATGAATATGGCTCATCAGAAGCAGCCTCAAACAGTCAAATCAATAAAAACATGAGCAAATAAACACAACGCAAAGCAAACATGACTTGAGTATGAAAAACACACCGCAGAACACAAGCAAAGTGGAATGCAGATACAAACAGGTACACAGCCAAGCCTTTTTGCAATGATTGGCCTTTTTTTAGAGTAGTGAAAATTAAAAAAACTTGAATAAGTTTTGGTAATTTGATGTTGGCATGTTTTTATCTCTGCACCCACTTTGAGTAGAAATATTTTAAAAAAGTCTCCTTGAATGTTACTGGCAAATGTTCCCCGGAACATCGGTCTTGAAGCAATAAGCTTCAGGCACAGTTTTATTATCACAGAGTGCAAGATAATCCTGTTTCTTTCTTATTGCATTTAAATAATTATGTAGCTTTATATTGTTCTCCTGAGCATCTAGTAACTTCTCTGAATTCAGCGGGTGGGTGTAATGCAAAGGAGGAAAAAAATCACGGTTGTTTTGGAATACCTCTGGCCCGTGTTACTTTGTGATCCCGAATGAACCTTTTTCCTTGACCCCACAGGGAACAACTTTCCTTTAGCAGGAAGGGTTATGTTGTCATTTCTCTGTGCCATGCCAAGAACAACAAGGAAAACTGAAGCGGTTTTCCACACAGGGTCTGAGTGTCTGCCCAGCCTCCTTCCAAAAAATGATTTAGGATCATTTTCACTGCATCTGTAGGTGTTGATGGATCATGTTCAGTGAGGTACAATACCCAGTATACTATGTGACTGTTGTTACTGTTATTCCTTCTGATGGCTGAATGTGTCTCAGTGAATTTGTTTGTGAACGTCGACCTTTAGGAGAGAACTTTTCTTTGTCCATCACTGGAGACATGCGGAGCAGTTATGCAGGTAGTGAAACCTTGGAATTTTATTGAGACTCAAGCTGTCTGGGTCAGGCATTTCTAGGGAATAAAATGACTATGGATGTGCCTGAGCTGAATTTGTTATTTTCTGCAAATGGATCATGGTGGGGTCACAATGCATTTGGGATACATTATAAAGGCCATCTGTAAAAAATCAGTGTCAGTTTTGAGAATATCTTTTATAACTTTTATTTAAATGAATGCTATATACAACGTTGCTTTGACATTTCAATTCGACACATTCCGATGTGTGTATTTTAACCTGTCTGAATTGTGTAGAGGGGATTATGTAAAAAGACAGATGTAATAATAGCAGCTAAGACAAATTCAGTCATGTGGTTGGATTATAATGTCACATATTTAGTATTCAGCTACAGGCTTAGGGAAACTGTTTTGAATCTTAAGATAATGGCCGGATGATACTGGATGACAAAATGCAGGAAACCACAAACCCTCCAATAAACTGCCAGGGGACTATGACTGACGGCTGTTTTAGCCATTTAGAATCATATTTTTTTGGAATAACAGTTACTTTTACTACAGACAATCTGGGCCAGGAACTGAAATTACGAACACAAAATGTGACTTCCCACCTGGAGCATTAAAACCACAGCTCACGAATATAAGCCTAACGTAATTATCATGCAATAAGCAATTAAAACAATAACAGAATTTATAATGAAAATATTGTATTTTAGTTATTTTTCTTTATATTACCAGCTGTGACACAGACATATAAAATGTTAAGATGTTTAAGTGTTTATTCAAATATTTTAAAACAACATTTGCCTTATAATAAAGAAAGGAACTGTAAACTAACAAATAAAAAAAGTTTTATAAATTTTTTGTGAAATTACAAATTAAAGCTAGAGTTTACATTTATGAGTACGAAACCCTAAGTATGTGTTGTGTCACTGTAGTCCAATCTTTGTCAATGCATATGTGACTGTGTGCATGTGCATTTGTTAGGCATGAGCATTTATAGTGCATTTACAGTATCACGAGGATTTATGGAAAACAGAATTTTGTGATTTGGCTGCAGACATGAGGCTGTAGTGTAATATCGCTCTATAAACAAGAAGAACACTCACACATTTTTATCAGTATGTGTGTTTCCTGGGAATCGAACCCACAACCTTTGCACTATTAATGCAATGCTCTACCAGTTAAACTAAAGGAACCTGTAGCTACTGATTAAAATAAACAAAGCATTTAAGAAAATAAAAATCACTTCATTTCATATTCTCACACTTAAAGAACACGTCACACGCAAACACGAACTCCTGCCAGAAATTTCCATTTAATTAAAACCACACACATCTGCACCACAAATGCTGTTATTTACCATGCAAGAGAGAAGCGCATTAGTTTTAACTGTTTGGCCCCTGCTGAGTGTTTAACATTTCAAGGGGACAGCTTATCATAATCTTATTGATTTATCTTGAGAAGGCTACATCGTGTATTTGTGGTGAAGCATGCTCATTAATCTTTGGAAGCAGAGAAAGCAACCTCCAGAAATGTTTCTTGGCAGCAGGTCTGCAGCACAATGCTGAGCAGGGGAAATGATTGTTATCAGGCTTGTTCAAATGATTGCGATACACAGATCCAGGAAGATTATTTCCAGAGCTTCTTCTACTGTGTGTTCTGGGTGATTGAGGTTTAGAGAAGGATGCAAAGTGCAGCTGTTGGGGTTTACTGTCTTTAACCTGGTTTCCCAATTAACTGTCTGATACAATCTGTATACACACTTTATAGGATTCCAGTCATTCCAGAGCACTCCCAAACACCTCCTGCTTACATTGGAGGACCACCTGCACTTCCCCAAACTCTAGAGTCCAGCTGCTCTTCAGTCTCTGTAGCTTATCTGCCATTTATTTTATTTCAAGACATTCACTTTATTAAAACAGGTGACTCATAAATAGATAGCACGCTGTAAAAATGCTGTTAAATTTACAGCAAATTGCAGTTGTGCTTACCAGGATTTTAAAAATGTGCGTTCATGTTTGAGGTTTTGGGTACAAATTTGTCCCCAATATATGGTTAAGTAAACCCAGACACACACACACATATAAATGTCAAATTATATACATATACACACACATATACATACAATTACAAAGGTTTATGGATTCTATTTTGCAATGAAAGATTATTCTGTCACCAAAACAAATTTCTTGTGTGTGTGCAAACATACTTAGCAGTAAAGCTCTTTTGATTTCTGATCTCTGACACAGAGACGAACATAACAAAAAACATTTACTTTTTCTTTAAAAAGTTACAGGTATAGACTTTCTAGGAAAGTTGGAATTTATTGGGCCTACATTTTCTTCCTACATTTACCAGCTGT
>JAZGTI010013738.1:0-14622 GCA_036877585.1 Botia kubotai
AGAACGCAGTCTTCACCTTGGCTGAAGGGGTAAGCGGTACCTGCCAGTAACCTTTTGTCAGGTCTAGAGTGGAGATATACCGGGCCCTCCCCAACTGGTCCAAGAGTTCATCCACTCGAGGCATGGGATATCCGTCGAATTCGGAGACCTCGTTCAGGCGGCGGAAGTCGTTACAGAAACGGAGGGTGCCGTCCGGCTTAGGTACCACCACGATGACGCTAGACCAAGGGCTACGGGATGGCTCGATCACTCCTAGCTTCAGCATCTGTTGAACTTCTTCCTCAATAGACTGCCGATGGGCCTCTGGGACTCGGTAGGGCCGTTGCCGGACGATCACTCCGGGGGGCGTCTTGATGTCGTGCTCGATGACGTTGGTCTGCCCGGGTTGGGAGGAGAACACATCCATAAACTGACCGACCAGGTGTTGCAGCTCGGCCTTCTGTGTGGCCGACAGCTGGGGGTCGACATCCACCACCACGGGATCGGTGAGACTGAGGGCCGCCATCTGGTACCGGGTCCCATTCCACCTCTTCAGCAGGTTGTCCAGGTGTGCTCCAGTGGGCTGTCGGTCACTCGCTGCTCTCTGAGGGGAGAAAACACATAAAAAAGAGAGGTTAGTGTCACTGTAGCCATCTGAGAATCAAACTCATCCTAGCGTCGGCGTTGGCGTCTTTTAACGCCACGCGTCGATGAGGAGCAGCTGTGGCCAATCAGCCGGTGATGAGAATGTGCAGGTGTCCCTCGTCGGTTGCTGTCCCAAGAGGCTCGTCACAATATGTATCTGTTTATTTGTTTTGCAAATTGATTGCAATATATATTTGCACTCAAACAGCAATAGTCTCTAAAAGATTAAAGTTTAGGAAGACATTTGAAACAAGGTGATGTCAATAACAATAAACACTTATGTTATCTATCGCTTCACTTTATCTGGTGCCACACCTAGGTCATTAGGTCAAAGAGACTGCTTTGTGTTGAGGCACACACACACCCACACACACCCACATAAGCCATCATTCTTTTGTGTGTTTTTACATACCTTGTGTTTTTCTATGAGTGTGCATAGCTCTGTCTTATCCTACACTGTTATTTAAACCTGACAACAGCACCAGACTCTGTGGTTGTCCATGTCATCATCATGTGCTATGTATCATTACTCATGCATATGCTGATAGTGCATCCCTTATCCCTCTCATGACTCTGGTGAGCTGTGCTGAATTGTTTGTGCTTATTTTGGTTTACATATTGGTTTAAGTATTTTGGTTAAGAGCCGCACCATATGCTGCCATGTGCTGTCACCCTCTTCTTCCCAAGGTAGTCACTTGTTGGAACGCAACACCTCAATCAATAGTGTCTGACCTTGCTTTTGAAGTTATTGAGCTGCTTTAGCAGAGAGTTGGTGATAACTTACAAGTTTGGTTAGACAGGCATCTCTGTGGGCCTCCTGTTTGTATGTGTGTGTGAGGAGGCCTAGAGAGGTGATCCTGCGTTTAGTTTGTCCTTCACTAGCAGTTATTTAAGTCTAACCCTTGTCCAGTCTCCTTTTTAACTGACTTCTGTTAACACAAGGGCTTCACTTGACTTCTGTGAAGCAGAATAGTCACAAAGTCAAGTTCTACAACGTGTACAGAAAAATTGCCTCTGCACCTTTTCTTGCTTATTGACCTTGCTCTACCTCCATACCCTTGTAGCCCAAAAACTATTTTGTTCTTTTGGGGCTATTTTTGTGTTTGTTTCTGCTTTACCAGCTTTCAGAAATGAGAGGATGGGTTTCAGAGCCCCAGCACTTGTTATTTTCCCTATTCTCCCTGTATTACAGGTATTACGGACTTTGCAACACTTTTCAGTTCAATTAAACAATTAAATAGAAGACAATCTTGTATCACTGGATTAGCATTACATCATGCCCTGCATTTCCCTTTCCACATTGTGTCCTTTCATAAGCGAAGTCCTGAATTATCCTTACATGCTATGGACAAAAATTGAAGCAGCTATCTAGAGCAGATTTAACTAATCAGTCTATTACCAGTCCGTGTTCATTTCAAGTGTGTTTCCATTAGCAAATGTACCTGCTTGGTTGTAGCATTGAAGCTGAACTGACAGATTGATGTAGCCTCATGAGCTAACCTAAGGTAGTTGCTCTCCTTGTTTCTGCGCTATGCTCTTAGGTTGGTGAGAGTGAACGAGAGAGATCTCTCTCAGTTTGGCCAATGGGCGTCAAGTGCAGTGTCTGTGACCCAGTTATATCCTCTTTTGCTCTATCTTCCTCTCTCTTCCTACTTCCATCCTCTCTGCTGGCTCTTTTTGAAGTACACAAGCTTATTCCCCTCTACAGGAAAGAGAATGCAAAAAATGATGGAATAAAAGGTTGGGATTGTTATTCAAACTGCACAGGAACTGAGAGTTCCTAAAGGCTAAATCATCTTTTAGGATGGCTTGTTTATATGTTTTGGCTCATCCAATACTAGTTTTTTGGAGAGATTTTGAATGCACTAAATTTGGCATGTATGCCTGTTTCCATGGGAGCATACTTTATATGGTTATAGAAAATTAGCCCATTTTCATTTGAAAATGGTGCTATTTTTTCTGCTAATGATCACAACTCATACCAGATTGATTTCTAAGGATCCATTTGTGGACACCTTTGGATTACCAGAATTTCCATTTTTCTGCACTGGAGAAACTAAGCTGAAGGCTACAGTGGGAATAGTTGTGACATAAACAGTAGGCTAGCAAGGCTCCTCTCATCTGAAGAGACTGCAGAGCCAGAGAAAGATGGTTCTGTATTCCTCCACCCTCAACTGCAAATAGTTCAGTTCATTCTAATTCCAGTGGCAGGCAGTATGAAGCCCCTGCACCGCTTCTTTGCATGGCTCAGTGGTGTGCATTTATCCCCTATGTAATCAACAGTTATGCTCCGAGCTTTGGTGGTTTGATCTTAAAGGCTTGTCTCTGCCCTGAAACACTGATCCTTGATCATTTTTGTCAGTTTTATTTGTGATATATTGTACACAAACACCTGGGTATTAGTCCTGCTCTGGAACAAGCTGATGATGCGTTAAATGGTTAGTTATTTTATGGGAATATAACCTTTTGTTGATAGAATGATATCAAGACTGTCTTTAGGGATCTGTGTTTAACTCAATTGTGGGAGATTTATTTCTGTTAACTTTTTTTGTTGGCCTCAGGCATGCTAGGCAAGACTTGTTATTGTAAATGGCTTAATTAGTATTTGGCTGCAATAGACGTATGGCATTACACAGCACAGCACTTTATTCACTGTGGAAAATGATTGAGACAATGTGACTTGAGCTCTCTTTGTGTGTGAATTGGTATTCTGTGTCATGCTCTAGCACTGTCTGTTACCTTCTGAAATAGAATTGTATCACCTTAGCATGATGGTTACATAGTTTTTTTTCTGTTTCTGTGCAATTCTGTTGGACTGTGCTATCTGATTGTGCTATCTGTGCTATTTTTTGCTTCTGGCAAAAGGTTTTAAAACATCTTGGGTTTCATAAATGTGTTTTGCCATTGCAGCCTGTGGCATGATGGAAACTTATATTAAACAGCTTTAATTGGAAGTGCATTTACCTTGCAGGCACGGTGAGGGTACATTCGTGGAGCTGAGGAAATTAAAGTTGGTTGTGAAGGGCACACTGGTTGTTCCAGTAAAGTGTGTGTTTGTGTTAGTACCTGTGCGCTTCTAGGTATATATCACTGAGCATGTGCAGATGGGGTGAGGGTCACAGCGCACTGGAGAATGATCTGACAGAGATCACAGTCTGTCCTTGGGAGATGATTAACTTTTGCCTTTTTCCAGAGTTGCTTCCCTTAGGATGGCAGACCAAAGAAATGTGATATTCTGTAACCTAACTTTTCTCATTTCTGTCTTCATGGAACTTCATGAAACGCTAGAATTGGTATCCTGGTGAAAATGTTGGCAATTATTATACAATATCAAATATTTAATTTGCCCTAGTATGCTGGTATTTTAAGCCAGAACTTTGTAGTATGTTTTTCCTTCCTGCCAAAGTTTACACATGGAAACTTTTCTACCTGCTGGTAATCAGTATCTGGGTTTGGCAACCATCCCACACAGTGACTAGGGTCTTCAGTTTGACAACAGATCCTGACACCTTCTGGTCATTAAGAGTGCATGGCACCCTTCACGAGGTCTTCTCGGACTTGATCATTACTCACCCTCACTTTTAACAATTGCAGATATGAGCGCCCTGGTCTGCCTATTAATCACATATTTGCTCTTAAAACAGTAAGGAAATGTACTGAGGCTGTCTTTGCTAAAGGCATTTGAGATTCATCAATACAGGAGATCCCTGGGATTACCTAATGTAGAGAGATGTGGTGCTCGCTCTCCACTGCCTCCCTCTGTGCATTTCCTTAATTGTGTTCTGTCGATTTGCTGTACTCTACTCAATGAATAAAAAATTAATCAATTAATCCCTAAACAGTTAAGCTGAACTAAAAATCAGGCTTTGATCTAAAAATCAATGCCTGATTGATATTTTCTGCCAACCCACAGAAATACGCAAAAAGTGTGTATTTTAAAAATTACACAGTTCACAGAATATTTTTCTCACATTATCGAGATTTTAGCCATTGATAAGAACACATTTAAAAATCCAGCTTTGGGTGGAACTGTGTTAGTCCTAGAACGGTAACCAATGAAGAGCAGCCTGCGATCATCCGAAATATGATAACAGATTAGCATGAACCACGTGTATCCTCCTCTCCACAGCCCAAGATCGAAATAATTCCCAGTAAAACTCCAGTTAAAAACCCTTTAAATCCCTAGTGACAAAGAAAGAGAGGTTGGACTTTAGCTTTATTTTTGCTCATGGATCAATTTTTGTCCTTATATGCACTCATAATTGTATGCTTATCTTCTGTATTTCGCACTGTTAAATGATATGTATAAATATCATTTAACATGTTTCTCATTAATTATAATTTGCTTGCTCTGTTCTCAGCCTTGTATTGCAGTTGTAATGCAGAGAGTGGTACGGTACTGCATTGCTCTCTGAACCCATACAGAACACTTTAATAAATGTCATTGAATTTATAGGATTTAGTGGTAGGAGTTACTGAAGTAGTTGACAGTGCAAGATGTCATGACGCATACATGATATTGATACCGATATTTTTGGTGATATGCTGCTATTTATTATTGCAGCATCAAAATAATAATTCAATAATAACAATAAAAATTTACTGCATAAAGTACTAAATATAGCATCTGTACAAACTTACTATGAAGCTTCCATAAAGCATTAAGCTTTAGAAATCAAAGTGAAGCCACACTTTAAATGCAAATTAGCATGTTAAATTTTCACAGCTGTGCTATGGTTATGTCTGCCATCAGGAGTTTTATGTCTTTATAAATCATTCAAACTTTATTGCTATTGATTGTGTTGGATATATCAAGACACCTTTTATACAACAGTTAGTTGCAGTTCTTTATTGTTATTAGACAAGAGGTGCTCTTACAGTCCTGATATGTAGTATAACTGCACTGAAATGCTTTGCTGTTTGCATCTGCCTATAAATGCAGAATCGCACTTGCAGCCCTCCTTTGCTAAGTGTCACCTTGATTCTGCATGTCACCTCACTTCTGTAATATTACTTCAGCTTTAGCTTTGTTAATAATAATAAATAATAATAATAATAATAATGGCAATTGTCCTTTGTGTACTTATTTAGTGTTGTAAAGTAATATTGCAGCACTATGCTGCACTGATTTTCTTTTCTCACCTGTAATGTTTTCATTGCATTGCATGTTTGTTTCCTGTTTTGTCTCATACAATACGTCCCCCCACACATTCCCTATCCTGCAACAGGCAAGTTGTTCCTCGCTCTGGTACTGATCTTAGTAATTGACCCCCTTAGGTCTAAGACAACACAATAAGATGCCCACGTAAAGATGACTTGTGCTTTCTAAATGAAAGGAACAAAGACACTAAAGGATGAATTATAAGAAAGTTTAATGTCCTGACTGATTTTGACTGATATGTGAGAACTCAGAACTATAGCTTAGTTCATTCTTTAATTGAACATACACTATTTTAAATTTAAGTTTAAACCATTTTAAATATGGTTTAAACAAACTAAATGCTACATATTAGCTTAATGACATAACTTAAAAACAGAATGCATGGTGTTTACCGCACATGTACTGTAGACTCTGTTTGGTACTCTGTTCTCACTTGTTGATTACATTGTGATAAAAATTGCAGTAGCAGGTTTAGAAAACTGCTTGATGTATATCTGGTGTTTAACACAGCTTGTGGTGTGGGTTTTTTATGGTGTATACTAGGTGGATGTACAGTACACTAATTAATCAGTTATTGGCAGGCAGAATTTTATCTATTGCTGATGTTCGGTACAAACTGTTGGGTACTGAACTGGAAAAAATCTAAAAGTATTATTCTTGGTGGGTAGATAAAAACATTACCAAATTAGTAGAAATGTATTAATAAACCCACAAACCACTGTCAGGATGTCGGTTTGATCAAGCCTGATTTGTATTGTTTTTTGTCGGAGCTCGCGGCGGTTTGACAGATCGCCACATGCTCCGGTGTCACCCCTCCCCTCTCGTTATCATTCCCAGCTGTGTTCACTCATTCACATCACGATCACCTGCCGCTATCATTAATCGCCTCCCTTTATATTTCCCTTGTGTGTGTTCAGTCTTTGTCAGACCGTCGCATTTGTAAGCGTTTCCTGACCACATCCAGTCGTAGCCTTAGTTAGCATAGTTTATCTTAGCGTAACGTAGCTTAGCTGTCCGTTCTTAGTTAGATTATCATAGTCTAGTCACGCCTGTCTTTCTGCATTTGCCTCGCTGGCTTCTAGTTTGTTTATTTTAAACTGGTGTGTAGTTTAGTGTCTGTTGTCTTGTGCGCTTGTGTGAAGCTCCAGCTACCTGTCGTTTGTCTTGTGCTTTTTGTTCCCAGTTCTGTTCCTGTTTCCAGTTGACTTCCATCTTGGAGTCTGCTGTTGTCTGCCTGCTGTGTTCCCCGTCTGCCTCTAGGTTGATGGTCTCCGCGTCGTTGGCTGTACCAGCAATCTCTCCTGCACTGCCTCATTCTCCTTCCCGTCTCTGCCAATGCCTGCCATCCGCATCATCACCACTACAAGTTACTCATCTGTCCTGTGGCTATAATCCGGAAGCGTACCTCCTCTCCACCGTTCATCTGGTGTTCCATCTGTAGATGCTGGTGGTGGCTCTCAGCTTCATTTGAAGTGCTGACTCAAGTCTCTGTTCTACTGCAAGCTGGTCTGCTGGCGCTGGTGGTTATCCTGTGTCTGTCTGATTCTGGAGGTCAACGTGGTTTGTTCCTGATTTGGACTGTTCTGTTTAACCGACATTTCTGTCAATAAACTGGTGATTGTTTGCAGTTGGGTCCCTGTTTTATTTTCGGGTCGTGACAAAATGTGTTAAACTTTGTAGAAGGCAGGCATTACAATTTTGCTGATTCTAGAGTGCAGATTTTATGTAGGTCTGCATATTAAATATGTAATTTAAAGCACTTCCTCATTTTTTAAAACTGGATGCCTTTCAATTATTAAAATTTACCTTCATTTTATATCTGTAAATCTGAATGCGATACAGATGAATAGGTGGATTTTTTTAACTTAAATATAAAAGTATCTGCCTACTTTGGTCTAAACTCACCTGTTCCTTAAATAAGTTAATGGCATGGTCCAAAAATGTGAAGATGATATTGTATCTGTTGGATCTTGGAACACAAGGAGCCACATACTCTAGTAAGGAAAAGGACTAGCCTGAATTTGTTTATTTATTAAAATGTAGGTTGTAAGCTGATACTTGCTGAGTTTTCTTAATGTGGACATAAAAGATTAAACTATAAACAACTGTTGTAAGAACAAGCTACACAGGCTGCACCGTCTACTGTAACCAGACATGTGAAATTGTAGCAATAGTAGCTTTCTGTTTACAGATGGGCATTTTCCTCAAAATTTGACCCAACAGCTTAAATTATAAATCATCTTGGACATTGATAACCTGATGCCGATGTCCGGGGGAGGGGACAAGCTGTGCGCGAGAAAGCGGAAGCGTGGCAAGAGGGCATGGGTCCGTGCTAGGCTAAAAACAAATGCTAGCCGATCGGCTCTCTCGTCAATCCTGCTCTCCAATGTCTGCTCCCTGGACAATAAACTACGCTGCGTGAGTTCAGAGACTGCAGCGTCTTTGTTTTCACAGAGATGTGGCTCAGCAACAGAGTTCCGGACACCGCCATTTAGCATTTAGCTAGAACTCAGTACTAGTCTCTAGTTACTGCTCATTGCTGGTGGAGTTTGCAACTATTAGATGCAGACCTTTCTATTTACCATGGGAATTTACCACCATTCTCATAATCGGAGTATACATTCCTCCCAGTGCAAATGTAAAAGAAGCGCTCTGTGAACTGAGCACTTCAGCAACGAGACCAGCAACGTGTAAGTACATTTAGACTTGGCTTTGGTTGTTTATAGCGCAGTGGTAGGAAGTGTATTTGTATGTGTTTTTTACCTTGTTTACAATAATTGCTCGCGTTAACGTCGCGTTTGATCCCGCGCTTCCCCGCGTGAGTTTCGGTAGCTTTTGTTGCGGTTAATGTAGAGGCGTGTCCAATCGCCAGGTAAAGTTTATATTCAGATCGCACTGTTAAGTTGTCAGGAGAAGCACTTCAGCAACAAGACCAGCAGCGTGTAAGTACATTTAGACTTGGCTTTAGTTGTTTATAGCGTAGTGGTAGGAAGTGTATTTGTATGTGTTTTTTACCTTGTTTACAATAATACAGCGTGTAAAAACATTTAGACTTGTCTTTAGTTGTTTATAGCGCAGTGGTAGGAAGTGTATTTTGCTATACCTTGCTTATAATAATTGCTCGTGTGTAAGTTGTGTTTGGTCCCGCGCTCCCCCGCGTGAGTTTCGGTAGCTTTTGTTGTGCCTAATATAGAGGCGTGTCCTGCTGAATTCAATTAAAGCGAGTTTCAGAAGTGTATATAAACATTCAGTTCACCGCATTCAGCGGTCACGGCAGCTCTCCTCGTGTGAAAACCGGCGAGTGTAAAGACGCGTGACTCCACCGAGCAAAGACACATACAAAGCACTTGAGTACTGTTTTCTTTAGTTTACGTCCTTTTGTACCTCTTACCTCTTGCACTTATATTATGTGTCTACTTATCCCTGTTATTACTAACACTCGCAAATCTCATAATGTGCGATACAGGCGCCGCAATCTTCATAACCTTCGTACTGTACATATGTCTTCTGATACACCACTAACTCTCTCGGTGGGCCTCTGGAATTGTCAGTCTGCTGTTAACAATGCAGACTTCATCACATCCATAGCTACTCATTCTAACCTTAATCTTTTGGCTCTAACAGAGACCTGGATAAGACCTGAGGACACGGCTACACATGCAGCCCTCCCCACCAAATTCACTTTCTCCCACACTTCTCATCAGATAGGAAGGGGTGGGGGGACTGGGCAACTGATTTCTAAGGACTGGAAATTCTCTCTAAAACCATCTATTACTGCAATCACCTCATTTGAATTCCATGCAACTACTATTACCCATCCCTTTCACTGTCATGTGGTTGTCGTCTACCGCCCCCCAGGTCCACTAGCTCACTTCTTGGATGAGCTGGATGTTCTCCTGTCATCCTTCCCGGACGAGGACACTCCTCTACTGCTGCTTGGTGATTTCAACATCCACGTTGAAACCCTTCTTGCCTCCTTTGACCTCAACCGAGTGCCAACTTCAGCTACGCATAAATCCGGTATCTTATTTACACTAGACACTGCTCTACTACTGACACACTGGTCACTCCACTGCACACATCGGATCATTTTCTCGTCACTCTTAAAATCCAAATCACTCCGGAACCCATATATATATCTATGCACCTATTCACTGTTGCCTTTTATTGTAATTGAAGTTGCTTTCTTGTCCTCATTTGTAAGTCGCTTTGGATAAAAGCGTCAGCTAAATGACTAAATGTAAATGTAACTGTATGGGGCTATTAGCAAGCTGCAGAACTCAAACCCCGACAGAATGTTTTTTGTTTATTTCAATCATGCAAATCTTAAGTCAGTGCTTCCTAAATTCCATCAGTACTTTGCAGCGAGAGGGAAGAACGTGCTGGATCTTGTTTACACAAACATCCCGACGCGTACCGTGTAAAGCCCCGCCCCCACCTCGGCTACTCAAACCACATCTTTGTTATGCTAAACCCAGCATACAGACCGCTAGTCAGACACTCGAAACCGGTTCTGAAGCAGATGAACACCTGGCCAGCAGGAGCAATCTCTGCTCTTCAGAACTGCTTTAAACACACTGACTGGCACATGTTCAGTGACCAGCTATATCAGCTTATTTGCTTACTGCCCCAACCGCTCAATGGATGATGCCATCTATGCTGACTCACGACTGTGTAGCAATGCACAGCTCGAATCACATCATCAAGTAGCCTGTGGTGGGTCTCATCAGCAAGAACGATGAGTCAGCATACAGTGAGGAGGTGCAGTGGCTAGCGGACTGGTGCAAGCCAACAACCTGCCTCTGAACGTGGACAAAACTAAAGAGATGGTTGTTGACTTCAGAAGAGCACACCATGACCACTCTCCATTGAACATCGACGGCTCCTCTGTGGAGATCGTCAAGAGCACCAAGTTTCTTGGTGTTCACCTGGCAGAGAACCTCACCTGGTGGCTCAACACCGGTTCCATAACCAAGAAAGCCCAGCAGCGCCTCAAGACTGAGGAAAGCACATCTCCCACCTCCCATCCTCACCACGTTCTACAGAGGGACCATCGAGAGCATCCTGTGCAGCTGCATCACTGCTTGGTTTGGAATTTCACCGTCTCAGATCGCAAGACCCTTCAGCAGGTAGTGAGGACAGCTGAGAAGATCATAGGGGTCTCTCTTCACTCCATCACGGACATTTACACCTCACGCTGCATCTGAAAAGCCACCAGGATTTTGAATGACCCCAGACACTCCTCACATACACACTTTACCCTACTACCGTCTGACAGATGGTACCGTAACATTCGGACCCTCACGACCAGACTATGCAATAGTTTTTTCCCCCATGCCATCAGGCTCCTCAATAGTCAGTAACTTGACTGAAGGTTCACACACACACACACACAAACTTATATATACACACAACTGGGCATTCCCCACCCTCTACAGTTCTTTACAAGTCTTTTTGCACATCTTGCTGCCTAAAATTATGACTACACCTATGTTTACACTTATGTTTACATTTGTTTACAGCTGTTACTTTCACCAGGTTTACTTTTTCCTTATAGAACTGTGCACTGGTCGGCACTACTATGCTCATAGTCTATCCCAATAGTCATTGTACTGTCTTGTGCTGTTTGCACGTTTGCAAATGTGCACTTTATGTATATATTATGTTTAATTTATGTAGTCCTTGTATGTCTGTGATGTTCAGTGTTTGTTCAATGTAGCACCTTGGTCTGGAGAAACCTTGTTTCGTTTTACTATGTACTTGTATATGGTTGTAATGACTATATTATCATATACTTGTGAATTGTGGTAAGGTATATCATAATGAACACTAACATAATGTACTTGCTTAATAACAATTTTTTGTCAATTTATAAGAAGTTATGGATTAAAGCTTTAAAGATAAGCTTTATCGACAGCATTTGACGCTTTTTTTAATTATGTCAGAATGTCAAATTTGACATCCCTCAATAAAAAAAAACATTTAATTCATTTACATTGGAAGTCTATGGCGCAAGACATTATGTGTGTGATAACTGTGTCTGCCAGGACGTGTCTGCTAATAAATGGTTCTATGGTAGGAGGAGCGATATAAAATGCTGTGTTCAAGTGTTATTCTGGTTCATCAGCACACATTTCATCCAGTCATATTTGAGGACTAGAACTAACTGGTCTATTAAAATTTATGCACACTGTAATTTTGCATTGGAACATTTATACTGAGTACTTCAAATGTTAGTTATATATGCTTTTAATTGTGTTTTTGATACGCAGACACATGGGTACTTGTGCTCACATTTGCAGGTGTGCTAATGATATATGCATTAATACCCAGGCACCTAAGGACAAAAGAGAACATCTATTTCCCATTTGCCCATCTCTCTGATCAACACAGCAGTGCATGCTTGCCCTGAGGTGTGTGGGCTGTTATCAGAGCCAGTCTGTGTACAGATCGTAATGTCAGAGAGAAGATGACCAGGGGCTAGTCAGCACATTCAAAGCACAGAGCACTGGTAGACGAGCAGACGTTAGCTCCAGGCACCTTCGCAAACGTTTGATAGCAGACTCTTTGTAAGTCTGTGTTTTATTGTTTAAGGGCTCAAACTCAACTGTCTGCATTTTATCTTTTCTACTGCTTTTATCATCAATTCTACTTGTCTAACTTCTCTTTTGTTTTAACCCCTTTCTGGTTTCCTTGCCTGTTTGCATCTGATGTGAGATCTCATGTATTGTTGTGAGAGTGCTTGCTATGCTGATCCCCACAGATAGGTGGCAGTACTCTCTTGTATGAGGACAGCTCTACTTCCCACTCCCTGAGTTTATATCTTAGCCTTTGTTAGGATTGTGTCAAATGTGGTGGCCTAAGAGATCAGATCATTTATCTGGCACAAAACACAAATCAGAAACAAAGAATAGAAGCAACTAAACAATTACATTTAAAAACACAGTTCAATAAATTTGTTTTATTAGTGAATTGTTTATTTATATGAAGACTGCGAACAAATTGATTCACTAAAATGTATACCACACTATGCTACATGTGAGAGGACGATGCATGTTGGATTACTTCTTCAGTTCAATCAGCAATAAAGCTGCAGGTGCAAAAATGTGATAAATACAGTGTTTTGTAACAATACACTGCTACTTATTTATATAGCACATTGTTATAAAGCAGCTGTACAAATGAAAAATATAGAATGAGTTGAATGAAGGAGAATATTTTAGAATGAAGATAAAAATGAGAATGAAAATTTATTAAAAAAATGAAAATGAAAATTAATAAAATTATTAAACAATGATAATTAATACAATGTACAAAGTGTTAGCCTAAGCAAATGTTTTTAGCTAATGTTAGCAGTCTCCCAGTAAGCAAGCCAACAAGGGCGACAGTGGCAAGGAACCCAAACTCCAATGATGTATAAATGGAGAAAGATTGGTTGAATGAAGAGAAAGAAAGAAAGAAAGAAAGAAAGGGCTCAACTTAAATGGTTTAAACAGTTATCTGAATTAAAATTATGGTTCCAAATTAGTGACAAATCAAAGAAAGTGATAAATAAAGGATTTGTCAACATGGATGGGGCCATGATGTTTATGATACTGAGAAAGGTTTCAATAGAGATGGCAGTAATGGCATAAAGTTACTGATTGCAGCTGTAAAAGCAAACTGTTGTTACTGAGGGGAAATTTTACGAAACTAGGCAGAGAAGCATTAAATAGCTTATGTAAAATTTAGTCCACCACATTTTTCCCAGTGCTTTTGGGTGGCCCAGGCGGTGACTGTAGACATTGTTCTATGGCGCGAGGATGAGCACCTGGCTGTACCGAAGCAGGGACAATTTTCAGGATGAACTGGAACTTGGGTTGGTCTGTTGGATGCTGGTTCCATTCTGGAGCAGGCTTAATCTGTATATGAAATCCCATGATAACAACCCAAAACAGAGAATAATTAGCATAGCTGCTGTTCATAATATTAAGAGCATACAATTTTATTTATTTATAAAACTTTTTAAAGGTAGAATGGAAAAACAGGTAATGAGATGCATTATGAGAATACTTCGCTAAAGAGATGTCTTTAATCTAGTTTTTAACTGTAAGAGCATGTCTGAGCCCCCAACGGCATCAAGGAGACTATTCCAGAATTTAGTAGCCAAGTGCAAAAATGCTTTAGATTACAACCCGCAAAGAACTGTGTAAGTATATTGAATTTATGGTGTACGTTTCTGTAATTATAGTGTACCTATAAAGAACGTATGGGTAGGTAAACAGGAACAACGTGTTACGTTTGGGTCATAAGGGGGTAACAAACCAGATAATTAACCTGCAACGAACCGCATAAGTAAACTGAAGTTACCGCATATCTTTTTTGTAATTATAGTGTACCTCCGTGTAGGTATAGCGGAATAATATGCGACGTTTAGGGAATAAAAGGGTAACAACCTGTGAAATTATAAATCATTTATACTATAATATATTATAAACTAAGCGAACCCATTCTAATATTGTGTGGTATGATATGTATGACCTAAACAACAATCTTATATTTATGAGTGATTTTGAAAGATTATATACTTTTCATAATTTTAAATTGGTAGCGTATTTTATTACAGGCCTAGGTATTTTTTAACCATGGGGTAGGTCTACAAATTCTATTATTAAAGGACATCTAGTGAAATGAGTTAATGAGTTTCTGTTATGATTTATAATTTACGAGTTTACTTACCTTATGGAAGATTATTTGTCGATCTCATTTACATTTACATTTAGTCATTTAGCTGACGCTTTTATCCAAAGCGACTTACAAATGAGGACAAGGAAGCAACTTCAATCACAATAAGAGGC
>JAZGTI010013739.1:0-14621 GCA_036877585.1 Botia kubotai
CTACTACTACTACTACTACTACTACTAATAGTGTCCTGTGAGGTAAAGGTTGATGACGTATTCTGCAGAAGAGTGAAGACATTTCAGATCTGGTGTCCTATTTAATACATTTACCTACAGTTGCAAAAACAGGTCCTTGTTACAAATACAGTAGAACAATAACTTTTGCCACTTAAGATTGTTTTATCAACAATCTACCTGAACTGTCTCAATTCCTTAGCATGACAGATAACTTTGAAAACTGGAAGCAAACAAAACTAGAGGTATTCCATACAAAATAATGTTTCAAATTACAGAAACACATTTAAAAAAATCCAGATATGCCTACTTTTTAAATCTTTTAGACGAAAATAAACATAACCCTAGATATTTATTTGATACGGTGGCTAAATTAACCAAAAATAAAGCATTAACTGCTTCTGATAGGTGTCAATATCATAACAGTGATGAATTTATGAATTTCTTAAATAACAAAATAGATGCATCAGAGAGAAAAAAAATCATACATATAGAAATACATGCAACACAATCATATCATAATTTGCCCAGTGAACAACTCCAGTCAAGGATGAACTTTCAAAACCAATTAAATCATCTAAACTAACAACATCAGCTTGATCCTATACCTTCCGGGTTGCTGAAAGAAATGCTTCCTGAAATTATTGATCCACTAAACAGCATTGCTAATTCATCATTGGTGTTGGGATAGGTTTCCAAAATGGCTGTTATTAGATCTCTTATTAAAAAAACAACAACAACTTGATCCCAGGGAACTAGCAATTCACAGACCCATCTAAAATGGAGCAAATCATTTAAATAAGTAAATGATTTGCTCCTGTTGGCTAATCGCAGTTACATTTCTATATTGCTTTAACGCCTAACAAGATGCATAAATTCACAAAATGACAAATGAAGACTTCATTGCACTGATTCGCTGGGTGACTGCCTTGCAGGTTTAGTACAACTCCAGCTGGTTCAAACTGCAACAGTCAGAGTTCTTAGAAGAACGAAAAGTATAACCATATTAGCTTGGTTCTGTCAACACTGCACTGGCTGCTTATCAAGCATCTATCTTATAAACATCAAAATTCTGCTGATTACCTACAAGGCCCTGAATGGTTTAGCTCCTCAGTATCTGAGTGAGCACCTTCCTTATTACAGTCCTTCACGTTCACTGCGATCTGAAAATTCTGGCCAGTTGATGATACCAACAATTTCAAAATCAAGCACAGGTGGTAGATCCTTTTCATACTTGGCACCCCAACTCTGGAACAGTCTTCACAGTGTTATTAGGGTAACAGATACACTATGTCAGTTAGGCTTGAATGAATCAAGGATGGAGTGGAGAGGGGGGAGAGCAGATGTTAATCCCACAAAGAGTTAAATCAGCTAAGGATTTCTGAATGAACCATCAGTCAAATCACCTTTGAAACTTAATGCGGCTAGTCTATGTATTTAGAAATAGGATACTTGCATTGAGCTTTAGTGCAAAGCACGAGTCTGAGTTACAGTTAAGATGCATTGTATGGGAGCCAACATACAACATAAATATATACAAATATCTACAGTTGTGACCACATAAAGAGAAAGTCCTTCCTTTGGTGTATTGGAATGTTCTTAGTCTCTCTTGGGCCATGTGGTCTTACTCCTTGCTATGGAATTCCTTTGAAGCTTGGGCAGTTCACTTCCCATAAGAACAGATGCCTCCACACTAAGTTCTGTAGTCAGCAGGATGTCCAGATCCAGACCAGATGGTGGGAAGACGGGATGAGACAACCTACCGACCCAGCTCCGGTTCGACCTGACAGTAGTACAGGTCAGCTATTTGATCATTCTTATACCAGTTTAAAAAGACTACACCCATAACCTGGATCACCCAAAATCAATTAGAATATGGACTTCTCTATTAACCTTCATATTATCTTCTTACCTAGCGTGGAGAAAGTAAGTAGTATCAAGGATCTTGGTTGTGCACATAACAAAGGACGTCTCCTGGACCACAACACTAGCTAGAAAAAACCCAACAGCGCCTCTATTTCCTCTGCAAACTGAGAGCCAGAGTCCCAGCACCATCCATGTGTCCATTCTATCATGACAGCAGCTACATCACTGTGTGGTTTGGTAACTGCACCACCCACAACCAGAAAGCTCTGCAGCGCATAGTGAATGCAGCAGAATAGATCATTTGTGCCACACTAACTTCCCTCAAGAATGTCTACAATACTCAACTAACCCGGAAAGCACTCAGCATCGTAGGTGATCCCACCCACCCCTCATACGACTTCTTTAGTCTTCTGCCATCCGAAAGGAGCTTTCAGAGCCTCCGTGTCCAAATCACTAGACTGAAGAACAGCTTCACCTACCAGGCTGGCAGGAGCTTGAATTCTCTTCCTTCTCTGCCCCTAGATGCACTGACTAACTCCCCAGCCCACCAATACACACACACCTTTGCACACTGTTTGCATTGCAATGTAAGCATACTTAAACCTATACTTCAATAAAGGAAGCAACGTCCTTATTGTATTATTTTTGTTATATTTTATATTTATTGTTGTATTACTTTTATCTATATTTATTTTTGTTCATTTGTGTTATGTTAGTTTGTTAGTAAAGTTTTCTTATCTTCTTAACTTAAAAACAGAGCTGATAATACCAATAACTCCGAGACCAGATAGTGGGGGACTGGATGGAACGACCCCTGAGACAGATCATCAGGATTTGATAGACTTCCTTAGTAAACCTATCGTTATATATCTGCCTGTTCTATACATGCCTACTTTTAGTTTAGTTAGTTTCTATATTTTGTTCCCTGCTTAGTCACAGCAGCGTGATGTTATAGCTGCAATTAGTAACATTATGCCTCGCCATTTCTGCTGGCAAGATTTCTCAGTGCCCGACATATTATCAAATATAATTAGAACCATCAGATTTTCATCTATAAATCATTTGTTTCAAATTGCAGCTTTAACGTGCCAGAGAACTGGCCCTCCCGGTTGAGCTTGGCTTCTCCCAAGGTTTTTTTCTCCATCTATACGTCATTGGAGTTTTGGTTCCTTGCCACTGTCGCCCTGTTGGCTTGCTTGCTGGGAGACTGCTGACGTCTAACTTAGCCTAGGGTTTTGTAAATTATTTTATTATATATATTTTATGTACTATTTTATTTTATGTTCTACTTTTTCATGTTGTGAGTAGTTCATGGTACTATTGCAAATCCCTTATACCCCTGTCCCATAAGATGTTATCTTTTCATATGCCATCTCCATGTAAGCTAGAAAGCATATCTTGCTTAATGATTTTGTGGTTTTAATGGTTCAGTCAACCCTTTATTCATAAACCTACTATAAACCTAGTATAACCTAATTAGTCTTATATATCTCACACATATTATTTGCAATAATACCATTAACATGTCTAACATTTGTTCTGTGTTTTATTATTACTATTCTTTTTTTATTTGTAAAGCTACTTTAAAGCAAATGTAACATTGTAAAAAGCGCTATATAAATAAAATTGAATTTAATACTGATTTAAAATTTATCCAAGAATTTATGAATTGCAACTTTAACATGCCAGAGGAAAACTGGCCCTCCCGGTTGAGCCAGGTATCTCCCATGGTTTATTCTCCATCTATACATCTTTGGAGTTTTGGTTCTTTGCCACTGTCACCCTTTTGGCTTGCTTACTGGGAGACTGCCAACATTTAACTTGGCTTAGGGTTTTGTCTTGTAGTTATCATCAGTTTAGTCAATATTCAGAAACAAAATACTAACTCTGTTAATAAATACTAAATACTAATTGTGTTTTCCGTGTTGTATACGTTTGTGTTTTATTTTACATTATATGTAATGCTGCTTTGAATCAATTCGACATTGTAAAAAGTGCTATATAAATAAAATTAAATTCAGCCAAACTGAATTTGTGGCTAACAGAAAAAGGACATAAACGAAATAAAAAGAGGATAAACATTTTCTTGAGAACATTTAAAACCTAATGGTTGGGCCAATCTTTACCTTTAACTTGACAATAATGAGCAAGCCAGTTATTTCTTGGCTGGTGTGAACAGGACAGAGGGCACTTACAGGAAGGTTCTCTTTTTGTTGTAAGGCAGCTTTCTTCTTCCACAAGCGATCTCGCAGTTCATTTACTCGTTTGCCCATGGCAACCACTTCCTGGTTCCTTTTATTTAGGTTTTCTCTTTGCTGCTGCAGTGTAGCATTCTGTTCCTGGTTCATATTGTTTCTCAGCTGGTGAAAACACAGATAAAGTGCTTTGAACAGACACCAAAGAACTAACTGAGACTTCAGCAGTGCTACAAGATGTGAACCTAGGCTAAACCCAGCCCAACTCAAAACCCAAGCTTAAAGTCAAACATTTCACCTGCAGTTCCCTATAGAGCCTGTCCAGCTCAGCCACAGAGCTGGGATTATTATGAGTCATATCTATCCATCCATTTTTCAATGTCTCCAGCTGTTTGCTCAGATCTTCTGCTTTAGATACAGTTACTACCAACTCTCTCTGTTTCTGAAGCAGTAGAGTGTTCATCCTCTCGATCTCTTCCACTGCAGCAAACACACAGACACAGTCTAAATTCCAATGCATGAGATCTAAACAATGCTGAGCTCTAAAGTTTGGAAGAAACACACCTGAAATAATAATAAAATGTAACCAAAATTAAACCTTTCAGAAACATTATGAAAATATCCAGTATGTTAGCTATGAAACAAATATATATCTTTTCTCAAATATACACTAACTTCTAAATCAGACCAAACTGCTGGTTAAGGAGTTAAAAAAGTAATAAGTACACTCAAACTAGAGGGTTTGAAAGCTCAGTAATAATACTATAAAAATAATGCCAAATAATGACAAAAAGTATGCTGTTTTTATACACTGGGTCTAAACAAAAATGAACAAATGCAATTTAATCATTGATTGGAAGCTATAACATTAAATATACATATAATTAACAAACATTTTGACAAAAAACAGACAGAGAAGAAACATTGGATTATTTTAGGACAGTTTGTAAGGACATAAGAGATGCGATGTCAACCTGTATTTGTGAGTGATTACTTCGTTTATTTGCTGTAGTAGTGAATTGGCCTTTAATTTGAGAGGACTTCAACTTGTCTTCTCTTTTACTGTTTGCTATTATACATATTAATATAAATCTAATTATGGGTGCACCAGTTAAGGCATATTTTATAATATTTGCCGTTTACTCTTAATGGAATGATACATGCAAAATTACAATTCTGCCATCATTTACTCATCTTCAGGTTTCTATGAACCTGCATCACTTTATTCATGGGAACACATAAAATAAAATGCTTCACCATTTTCTACTGTTTTACAGAAATTATGCAATGAAAGTGAATGATGACGTTAACACTCTACCTAACACACCCTACCTAACACCTTAACACTTTTTTGTCTGATGGGGGCATATGAGGGTAAATTATTTTTTATGTAAACTATCCCTGTAAGTCACAGCTAATAGCCTCGAGGGCGGCGCTTACACCTAAGGCCCAACTGTGTATTCTGCAACCCAAGGTCAATTCCAGGTTTGAGGTGCTTTACCGAATACAGAATGTTGCGTTTCCAAATATCACTTCCTGTTGGTAGAACTGCGAATAGGCTGCTCACCAAGTTTTTCATTGCTAAGGCGTTTCTGTTCAACCTGTCCCTTCAGAGCTCGGACCATCTTCAGCTGTGCCTCTTGTTTCTGCACCGTGTCCCTCAGAGCCTTAAGTTTTTCCTGCTCAGAGGTTGCCTGCTGCCGTCGGTTCTCCTGCTGCTTCAGGAAATGCAAACGCTGCTCCTACAAAAAACATGCATACATGAGAAACGAGAGGACAGTATTAAATTATTATTTTATTAAAAGCAAAAAAGTCTTGCTCTTTCCATTGTATTATTAAAATTTGTGACTTGTACCTTAGAAGCCAGGAGCTGCTGCTGTGTGTCAATTTGCTGCTGCTGTCTGGCAGCCATTTCCTGCAGTTCTGCTAGAGTCATGTCCATCCATGGACTGCTTACCTGCACAACACAACCATTAACAATGTAGTGTGTAAAAGCTTGTCACAATACCTGAATTGTTTCAAAGTGCAATTTTAACCAGATACTTAAAGCAACCAAACTCACCCTAGTCTCTGTTTGTCTGTCTGTGGGTTTCTTCAAACTGTTCCTCTTCTGAGTACAGGTTCTGGAGCCTGAAAAATAAACGGTAATGCTACAGAAAAATTAACTTCGTAACTGGGCTGAAAGCTTCAAACTTCATGAGCAAGACACATATTGGGGGGAAATCTGGGGATGCAATTAACCTCTGCATACATACTTTTACTATCTAATCAGCTCCAAAATATGTTAATGTCAATAGCCATGTTTACATGCATAATTTTTTGCCATTCTGATTTAAACAATTCCAATTGAAGGAGACTGACAGACTGTTTAGGTGTTATCTAATTCAATATTGTGTTTACATGTACCGGTGCTTACAATCATAAATGCGTACATTAGCCTAGGTCCTGTTTGTCACATTTTCAGTCAGGATCGACATGTTTTATGTGTACTACTTATTGGAAGCATTGCTCTTTATCAAGCAACAGTGTGTCTATGTAGGCCTACAACTACTGGAAGGTGTGCAAGAAACTAACCTTTTTGGTGGTGGTTCCTTGCTAAAATGTCCTATTCTGCACCCGCTGCCTGCTTGTAGTAATTTCCTTCCCAACCCAACTGATCCAGCTAACTTTAATCCTTGCAATCCTTTTAATTAGTCAATCAATAAATGAATAAAATAATAATGAATGAAATATGATCGGTTCCCATGGTATTGCAAACCTCTTCCTAAATAAAACGACACAGAGATGCAGAATGACGTAGACTTAAAGTAATTGGTTTAACTTGTTTACATGGTAGAATTTCTCGCTTGATCGGTTTAAGAAAAGGTTTATCCCACCCCTTTTAAACTGATTAAACTGAAGTCTTTTTATTCAGATTGAGGTGATTACATGGAGCATTTTCATTCGAATTGGACGTTTAAACTGATTCCAGTCGGAAATGTAGCAGCAAGCAGCATGTGTGGGGTCAAGCCCAAAACTGTCAGGGGAAATATATGTTGACATGTCTGGTGATTAATTTTTTAAAATCAGGACCTACGGAGCAGAAGATATGAGCATAAACGTGAGTAAAACTTTGAACTGTTGGTGACCCTACAGAGTCTAAGGTAGAGACTTCAAATTTGCTATGGAAACATTTCAGACTGTCTTCTGTGTGCCAAATTTCATAACTTTCTTATGTACGGTTCTATGGACTGCCATAAACTCAAGCGCGTAAGAGTAAGAATAAAAAGAAGAATATAGCTGCACGCAGCAATTAAGGGCCCAAAACTGGCACAAAGGGAAATATGGTGACATATCTGATAAATGTTTGAAAATCATTTGTGAAAACATAAGTAAGCACCTAAAATAAACTGCTACCGATAAATGCCTATACCTTTTGATCAGTGGGTATGCTGTCACCAAATTTTTATGAGGTGAACAAGATGTGCATGTGATGATACATATCAACTTTCATACCGATACATTAATGATTTGCAAAGATACAGCCCCTAATTCTTTTGGCATGCTCACTTTTGAAATTCTTGACACAGTATGTGACAAGTGTTTGACAAATCATAAAGATTTTAATAAGTGTCACTAGATGCTACATACCAAATTTCACACAAATTGGACAAATTTTGTAGGAGTTCAAAAAAGTAAAGTAATAAATAAAATTTAATATGGCAGACAGGAAGTATGGTGGAATATGGCAGATTTAGTATTGTAGGACTTGACATAAGCAAACAAATCTAATAATGCAAGTTAAATGACAATGTGTTGATTTTTTCGTGTTATAAGCATTTTCCTAAATTTTGTTACATCCTGACCATTGGGGGTGCCAACCTAAAACTTTACCTGCCCTCTTAGAAAACGGCCTCGATAAACCACACCAAGTTTCGTAATGTTATGGTCATGCATTGGTAAAAAACAGAATTTTATGACAAAAAACAACATGGCCGACACCCAAAATGGCTGACCAGGGAATACTATTTGACTCTGCATTCCTCAAGGAATCAAAGATGATGACACAATGATTTTAGGATGACGCATCCAAAAGTTATAAGCAAAAATAGCCATTTTTCTTATGTCAGCCCCAGTCGGTGTGTAGGCTGTGTAAAAGCTGTGCATTGAGAAAAATAAAATTAGAATAAGCCTTAAAAAAACAAATAAAACCCATTACAATACACAATGATTTATAACATTTGGCCAATAGGTGGCTCTATCATAAAATTTTTATGAGGTGGTCAGAATGTTGTGAAAATGACACCTACAAACTTTCAAGTCAATACATAAAAGTTTAACAAAGATTCAGCCTCATGCAAGTCCATTGCACATACATGCATACCATCATAGTCGTTGACATGGTCTAAGAAGAACATAAGTCGAAGAACATGAATTACATAAGATTTGCATTGACTATGACAAATTTGGACTCAGCATGCCTTAAGGAATCTAAAGAGACCACTCTCATAATTATAGAAACAGTATTCAAGAACGAGTACTCAAAAGTAACAAGCGAATATGGCCGTTTTTCATATCTCTGGACCAATAGGTGGCGCTGTGACAAACCTGAGCATGCACCCTCAGGTCATGCCTCATATCCATTATTACATTCTCGCTGGAAAAATTCAGACACAGTATACAAGAACGGTAAGGGATATCGACATGAATTCCATAACTTTTTGTCTCTAGATGCTACATACCAAATTTTGTGCAAATCAGACAAATGCGCTGGGAGTTCGAAAAAGTGGGTTTTAAAAAACAATTCTAAATGATGAGAAAATGATTGGATTTGGTGGAATAGCGGTGCATTTAAAGTGTCATAACCAAGTATAAGAGTAAACAATTTTGTTTCCAAGACTTATGGTTCAGATGTTATAAGCATACATGTTAGTAAAACATGTGAGTGTTGGTGGTGTTAGAGAGTTTGAGGTAGAGACTTCAGATCTGCTATGGTAACATTTCAGATTGTGTGCCAAATTTCATAACTTTCCTATGTACGGTTCTATAGGCTGTCATAGACTCAAGAGTGAAAGAAGAGAAAACTAATGGATACGATGGGTATAAAATACCCCTAATAAAATTCTCCATGTGAATGCACCTACTGAATAAATTTAGGAGAAATTAATAAAGGATTACGGAATACCTGAAGGATGACATGAAAAAAAAACACTTCAGTAAGGTTCCAATTGTTTCCATAAAATGTTTAAGTATCAAGCTACTTATAACTTTACATACTTGCTGAACACTGTGTATTTAATAGAGCTACTCCATTACAATCTAGCACAGTAGTTACGAATTAGTAACTGATTAGATTTAGCAGAATTAGTAACTGTTTTAGACTAGTGCTTTTAGTCCAACGACAAGTTGTTTGTACTTTAAAATAGTTGGTGAACATTGCTTTCAATCTTAGCCAATCACAATTCTGGCAAATGTATAAAAGATCCCGCTTTTTATCTAGTACACTGAATTTTGCAATCATTTTTTTTTACAGTCACCAGAAGTAAACACTACGGTATTCTGTATTATCACTTCCTGTATTGCTACTTCCGGTACCATCACAACGCAATCAAAACTAATAGCTGAATCCTCTTTCTAGTGTTACTGCAGCTTACCTGGCTGCTCTGATTCTAAAACAATGTCACCCTTATCTCAGTTTTCATGATTTCCCAACACAAAAAGAACTGAGAAAAGCATGGGTGAGACTAATACAGCGGGATAAAGGTCCTTCTTTTAAAATAATACGTAGGAGTACATTCGTGTGCAGTATGCATTTCAAAACTGAGGATGTCTATTTCCTACAGTGACCATTTTAAAGATTTTTGGCAATTTTGAAGCTATGTTTGAAACTAAAGTGGAAAACTTCTGAAACACTGCATTAAACCTGTGTCCAAATACTGAACACTAGAGAGCACAAAATACTTCTAATGAATATTGATGTTTTGAGGTCTAAACTTTCTGAACATTGAGCAACCTGTACTTTATGAGGCTTCTCGTGGGAGGGAGCCTATTGGCAACTTCTAACTTTAAACTCATCCTGCTAAAAGTTAAAAAAGTCTTACGAACGATTGATAACAGAACATGAGTAGGCTTGCGTTAACATTTATTTCTTTGTAGACTGCGCAATCTGAATAGAAATTAATTACCACAGACATACAATTTACTTGCTTAAATTCTGCTAATCAACAAACTATACGCTTTATTTAGGCAACGTCAATGTTAGACAAAATTCATAGCAAAACGTCTCTACTAACCAGAATACACTTACACTGCAATTGAGTTAAAAATAAACCATTTAAAGAAGAACTAGTATTCCTTGTCTAGCTTCGAACCTTTCACTTTGATATGCTTTATACTACAGGAACCACATCTTCTTGGCCAAAATCATGTCAACAGAGAGTCATTTGATGGCAATGGCATTGTTTTGCTAGCCAAATCGGAAGAATCGATACGCTGCTTCGACGAGCACTTCCAGATAATTAATTACCGTTTGATAACGATCTATTGTGGTCTCATAATGGTCTCAATGTTCTCTCATTTGTGGGCTCACCTGACTGGAGACCGGGTGCTCTGTCGTGCCGAAGAAAGAACTGCACCTCAGACCTCTGCTGTCCCCACTGCAGCAACAGATCCATCATCTTCTCGCTCTCACCTATAGATCGCTCTGCACACACACACACATATTTTTGAAGAAGCATGGTTTTGTTACCAGTCATAAATCCTAGTCATAAATCATTTTCCAGGACGTTTTTGTTAACATACAGCAGAATTCCCATCCTAAAGTAATACACACTTCTCTTCTCAGATGTCTTAAAAATATATGTAGTTTAGTGGCGGGGTTTCTGTATATCTGTATATTTAATTATTGTAATATATTTTTATCCAACACCCACAATCCGACCCGCATGTTCTTTGTTTTACCCAGAACCAAACCCATAAATAAAGTTATAACAAAATACCACCTGCTAATCACTTTTTCGCAGGACTCCAGTATGGAGTATAGATGCATAGGCATACATCTAATAATGGCATAACTTAATGAAAGAGGACACCTAAGAGACACATCTGAAGTAGTGTGCAGGATTTGTTCTCTTGTAATCCACGCAAAATATGGACAGACAACAAATTTACATGACCATTTTCATGTGCACCATTCCGCTGAATATAGCTCGTTGCCAATACCGTCACGCACATTTGAACAGTTAGGGACAAACCAAACCTAAAATCAAAACCAAAACAAAAACAAAATTTGTTCGATATCTTAAAGCCGATAAATGATGCATTATTTCCTTCAGAGACACTTCAGATGCGTGCCGTTCTCCATGACGGTTTTAAAATCCTTGAAATATGATTGGATTCCAACTACACCTCAATGAGTTTAGTTCACTTGTGCATTTGCAGCCTTTTGTGCAATTGAATGGCGCATTGCATTCTGATTCTTTACTTTATTTGCAATTTTTATTTATTTGTAAGACTTTTTGATGAAATCTGGTAATGGGAAAGTAAAATTATTTTTAAAACATGTTAAAACACTTATGTTGAAGTGTTTGGGATGTTGCTTTTAATGAGGAGATCTTTTTTGTAATCAGGCTCTTAGAAAGTATATAAAAATTTGGATATAGATTTATTGGCCAACATATCAGTTATTGACTTTCAAAAATAAAGAAATATCATTAATGGTATCGGCCAAACTTTTCATATCGGTGCATAGTGCATCCCTAATAATTTGTTTGCCATTTTTTGCACAATAAAATTTTTACTGTTTTAAATGCTATTTGTATTGTGATCGGAAAAACTTCATAATGTTATTATTACTTAATGAGAAAAAAAATACTCTAAATAATTGTGCGAAAATTGATAACATGCATTACACTGGGCGGTATAGTGTGTGTGCTAGGGAAAATCACGATGCCGGTTCAACACTGTGATGTCTTTTAGCCATCAGCGATGGACGATGGCATCGTCTATCAACCCAACCCTAGACCCAAACCAACTCTTCACTTTATTTGAATCACCAAGGTACATGCTAGACCAAATACAGGTGCATTCATGTACTTTACCTATAATGTAGTTAATGAGAAGTGATTAAGTATAGCCCTAGCAACTGCCTAGCCCACCCAAGTAACCATATAGCAACATGACAAAGATACATTTCAGCCCAAGAACAGAGTAGAGACATGGGTGTGGACTCTTTACTGACAACAGTCTTACTAACAACACCCTAACCAGGTAAGCAGTAGTAGAAGTCAGATGTGTTTGGCAAAGGAAGCTCGGTTTGTAACCATTTCAGAAACCTTATAATGACCTGATAATGGTTTTGGTTTATTTTACAGTTTGCACAATTACAGTATACTTTGCCAACAAATTACTCAGTAATATAAAGTAACCGCATGGACTTATGGTGAAAATTATAGTTTTGGGTTAAGACACGGAGTTCGTCACGGAATTGCTACTAAAAGTTTTCAAGTTTTTTTATAGAATGAGAAATGACTGAATATGACTACTGTATGGCCGAATATTTATGCTGGCCATACAGTAGGCCGTTCCCTTTCCCTTTCTGTGCCTCACTTGACGTTGTGTCATTGATGTGACACTAAGGGTCCCGATACTAAATGATACACGATTGCACGAACTCAGTCAGTCCTGTCAGTCATTACTCTCCTAACGTAACAAGTGAAATCTCCCGCATATGTTGTATATTGTTTTTACAAGTTCCTAGACATTTAAGTTAAGTTAGAACCAAATTTTTGTATTGATGATTGTAATTTGATTAATACGATTGTTGTTTGTGTTTTGTAAATGTTTTTGATTTATGTTTTGCCTCCTTTACAATACTCTTTTTTTTATTTCTGCTACTTAATTTTGGGCTACCAAAATCTGAAGAGTGCCTGCCTGAAAGGCTACCAGGGATTTTGAAATTTTGCGAGCCCTGGACATCATAACCTTCCAGTGTATAAGGGAAGCACCCCCTAGTCCCTGCAAGAGTGAAAACAAGCTCCTACTTAAGGTAGCAGCAGGCAGTGACCTTTCCTCGAGCTGCTTGTCTAGATACCCACCTGGCACTCCCCTAACCATCACTCTATACAAACTGACAGGACAGCATTTTTGAATCATTGTTACAAGTCATCGTAAATGGTGAATTGATTTTTCTCTCCGAATGATAAAAGGCTAGACAGGTATCCCATTGTCTTTTGCAGCTGATCTTGCCATAGTGGGAATAGTAAGAATATAAAACACGTTCACCTAGTTCAATATAATAATATACCTGAATGCTATGGTCCTCAAATAGTTAAGATATAATCAAAAAGACAAATATCAATGCCTTACAGTGAGCAATATACCATTTTTCAGTTTATTTGTGTTAAACTCTCACCAGAGCCTCTCCACAATTCAGCAAGGTGGCAATTGACCTCGCCTTGTTCCTTGCACAGATCTATGACATCACGACACACAGTCTCAGAGGTAATGGGTACTTCTGAAAAATGCTGGTCATTGTTACTAAGGTACACAGTCAGGAACATCTGAAAAATACAAGTTTGAGGTTGAGAGTGAGAAAAAACATAAATCCAGTACTGCGCTTAAGACAGATTATAGAAAAACATGATGCACTTACAAATATAACATTTACCATGAAAAGACATTGTAATGTTTAGAACTTTAAACTGTCTCTCTTGTCTAAAGCATTACAGCATTCACAACTACGACATCAGACAGATAAATAACACACATCGGCAAAAGCTGCTATCTTTAACTTTTTCCTCTTTATCACCATCACTGTTCAGAACACAAAATAGCAAGTTTATTATTTTAGAGTTATTTTTATGTAAATGACTGGTTTAAACTCTAAACAATCATTGTAAGAACAAGTTACAAACTCTTCACCATCTACAGTGCCCAGACATGCAATCATTCTGTGAGATGAAGATTTCCTGCAAAATCACGCCTGAATATTTAAATAAGTCAATAAAAGCTTACTATTGTCTATCGAGGTAAGGAAAGGAGGTTATGTCTAACACTGATTTTTGTGTATTTTTAACCAAACAAGTTGCAGCTTAAAACCTATCAAATCTGGTTCGTCTGTGAGAATTGTTTCAAGAGCTATGCCAAAAGCTCTCCAGTGCAGCATACTGTGTTACTAGTCAAGTTTACATATCGTAACATTTCAACTAGTGATCGACCGATATTGATTTTTTTTATTACCGATACCGATACCAATTATTTGCATGCTTATGTGCCGATGACCGATATTCATTGCCGATATTTATTTACAATTATACTTCTGTTTTTGACACAATGATTACAACACCACTGAACTGAACAAACCGTTTTAATATATTGAAAAAATATTGAAATATAACAAACAAAAGTTTTTATTGCATTTCTGATATAATTACGTTTTTGAAAAAAAAAAACGTTTTTGTTGTTCTATATTATGAAATGCGTGCTGACAAAGCGCATTCAATTTCTTAGTTATATTTATTTAGAAGATGTTTATTAGCGGAATGATGGTTATATAGTTAATGT